>JANRMT010048846.1:0-10927 GCA_026402145.1 Polypterus bichir lapradei
ATATATATATATATATATATATATAATTTCATTCCCTTTTTCTATCTTCAGTGTTCTTGCTTATAGCTCAGTGTGATTGATCTGTGACATTGGAGGGTCTGCTTTGATTCTTCAGTAACAGTGCAGTGTGATAGCGATCAGGCAAAGAGAAGCTTGCCATCAATTTTTATGGCATGACATACACTCGCTCCATTTTTGTCTTTTTTTTTTTTTTTTTATATATAAATTATCCTCATACCCAAAGACCTAAGGGTGTGGCTTAGAGGGGAATCCCCAGAGGGGGATTGCAAGTGTTTGTTATTGTGAGAGGCTTGTCACAGATGGTCCCCATGGAAACAGTTGGTATGAGATGATGCCCATCCTCCTTGTTTAATATACACATGCTCAGCCTCCTGTGGTGTCTTTCAGAGCTGTAAATGTCTGAGGCTTGTCGTGAATAGAGATTTGCAGGAACCTGTGTGTGTGTGTGTGTGTGTGTGTGTGTGTGTGGTTAGTGCTAGCTTACAAGGATTTACATGGCAGTAATTGTGCTGGCTCAGATTGTTCCTGTGTAATTGCCTTTTGATTGATAGTCCTGTTCTGGACAAGAGCCCCGACTGCCATGCACACAAAGATGCTGGTGCTGCAACAGGATTAGCACCAGTTATTAGGAGCTGTGAGGGAATGCAAGCTGTTGTTTAAATCGGTGGTTCTTTGTGAGCCCAGGTTATGGCGTGCTCTGAAGTACGCCACTGAGCAACCGTATGAAATACTTGGCCAGTTCATCTCCCAGCACTTGAGTGTCCCCGCATTTCAAAGTATAATCACAAACCTTTTGATATTATTGATTTTATTGGTGACCAGGGTATTTAAACAGAAATTTATTTTTCTGAACACAAAAGGTTTCACCACCTGGGGGAAGTTATTTTATTGTATTCTTACTGTTTGTTACATAATGTGAAGAAATTCACAAGAAGGACAAAATGCAATATAAAATGTGCTCATCTTTTGCTGTTTGAGTAATCATGATATTTTTGTTAAGAGAGAATTGCCTTTTTTCACCATTTTGTACAGCTTTATTATGGACAGTATTTTCTTTAATTCTGTTTCAAATTCTCTTGGAACATTAATTTTAGATATTGTTTTACTTCATTTCTTTTATGAAAGAAAAGTTATGAAATAATAATTTAATCTAGCTAATCTCCCCAGTGTCGTGCATGGATCTGTCTTTCTTTGTGTTGCTTTTTTGCCATGAATGCAGTTATTGAAAAAGGAAAAAAATGGAAAAAATTTATTGATGTCTATAAATGATCGTGTCTTTGAAGAACAGTGTCTATGTGAGTGTAATGAAAAAAGGGACTAACATTCAAGTATGCAGGGATTTTATATTCTTGATTAAACTTGTGGGCAAATTTAGCTAATATACTAATATAAAAAAAATCTTTTTTTTCCTCTCTTAAATCATAGAAAGAGAAGGCTGATTTCAGACCTAAGGGGAATTAGTAGAATTGAACTCTTAATTGTGTGCTTTTCAGATTTACATTGTGATTTTAACTTAATACAGTAAAATTATATCACAGCTGGCAAAGAAATTTATTCAAAGAAATTACTATATACAGTCAGTATGAGAGAAGGGTTTAATGGGTAATGTTTCTAAACAATTAAACAAGAGTTAAAATGTAATGTTTAAGGAGAGCACAGAGACAAATGATATGAACTCCAAAAAAAGTGGTGTTGATGATGATTGTGCTTTAATGGGGAGAGCAAGGTCAAATCACCTCATTACCAATTAGTAGCTTTCACTTTAAACTCTTGCTGCCACGTAAGTAAAAGGTTATGGGTTCGAGCCTGGGCTCTTATTTTAAGTAGTGAGCTGCTATTATTATTATTACTATATTATAATAAAAACATACATTTGATTTGAGTCTGTAACACCTATGGTAAATTGTTGCTACTTGTAAAAGTTGGTGTTTTTTTTTATTATTCAGTTTTATTCTGTCAGTCATGTTCACGTGGTACAACGAACTTGCCTCTCCCTCTCTGAGTTGATGGCGTTTGTCTCCATTCTTTTCACAAGAGCAGCGATGACCACAATTAGTGCTAAGATTGATGCCTTCTCAGAACTATTTGTTGTACTGGCAGTCACAGATACGATGCCCCGTAACCACTATCAGACTATCATTCGGCGTTTGAAATTGGGCAAGATTGGGATAAAAAAACATGTTCAAGTGATAAATAGTGACATTTCCATGTATGAATGTGTGTGTGCATGCGTGAGTGGGGCAGACACAGATTTGATGTCGTTTAAGTGGTTACTAGAATGAAAAACACTTTCGCAAAAGTATAGCGAAACAAGTGTGCTTTTATTCAAGAATAAAACTGAATAAGAAAAATTTCAATTGACAACAAGATACCAAGAAGACACGATTCACCAGGGTTTGTGTGTCTGCTTATATCCCTTCAGCGATATCTTTTACAGGTTGCAAAAATTTGCCACAGGTGTTACTGACTCAAATCAAATATGTTTTTATTATATTATAGTATTAATAATAATAGCAGCCCACTACTCAAAATGAGGAAAGCCCAGGCTTGAACCTGCAACGTTTTGTTTACGTGACAGCGGTTCTTACCTCTACACCAGCCAAGCAGATCTGTCGACTTTTTGTCAATTGATATTTGAGCTTTGTTTTTTTACTTATTGATAGCAACATGTAAATTTCTTTTTCTTTGGTTATATTCTTGAATAAAGGCGCACTTGTTTTGTTATACCTTTTTGAAAGTGTGTGTTTGATATTTGGACTTCAGTCTTCACACATTATGCACTTCACGTCAGCATTTTGCCAATTATTAGTAGAACATGAAAATAGTTTCTGTTTTAGTTATGTGTTCAATATTTCTTGCCTGATATTTCCTGTTATCCTACATGTACCCAGATCATTGTAGCCACGGAACACACATGAAATGTATGTATTCCAAATAACAATATATTATTCAGTATATACAATTCAAGGCACCTCACACCCAAATAAACAGACTTGAGCTGAGAGAATTTCAGCTGCGTCAACTGGGGATGGGATAGCAAGGTGGCTTGCTGCTTGTGCTGATTGACACATTTGCAAAAACAAAAACGCCGATGAAGAGGTGTGAGGGAATTTTAAGGTGGCCTGGCATTATGACTTTTTTGTAGGCTTCAGGGATTCTAGTGTTAAGCAATTTCAGCTCATTCATATTGAATCACACTTTGGAATTGAAGACCCAGCTCTCTCAGTTATTCTTTGGCCAGGAGTCACTTCAGGCTTCCGTTATATCAGAAATATTATTTCTCTTCTCCATGAAAGCATAAGATTAATATTTTTTCTTGGCCATCACTACAAGCTATGTGGGGAAATTAGCATATTAAAAAGTATCATTTTTGGATGGGATATTCCTTTAAAGTGCAGATTTCTACTACTTGCGTTTCAAGACAAAAGGAGGAGGAGAAAATATTAGGATTCCAAATTGAGAAAAAAAATTGATTTATTGTAGAAAGATGCTGTTTGGAATGGTGTCCATGAGCACACTTGCCACACAGACTACAACTCCTAGAGTACTGGTGTGGAGTGGAGTTTTCCATTCTATTTGGTATTCAAAGTGCAGGACTGTGAATTGCAGGATATATTTAAAGGGTGTGCTGGTGTGATCAGTCTAATCAGGCAAGCAACTTCTGGATGATGGAAGCAAACAGAAATGTCACATCTCTGGCACCTTTCCTGCTTTTCCTTTTTGTTTTTATTCCCCCTGTGGAAGATGGCCCAGACACAGACAGGTGGATAGTGATGGTTCACCCAACACACATTTATTAACACAGTCCATATTTACATGTGCCACATACAACCCCAAAACTCCCCCAAAGTCCAGGCCTTAACACAATGCCTCACTCTCTTCAGGCTGCCTCCTTTCCTCTCCTCCCGAGCTCTGTCCTTCTCCTCTCCCGACTCCATCCCACAATTGAGGGAGGCAGCCCCTTTTATCCCTACCCGGACGTGCTCCATGTGCCTCCCGATAATCTTCCGCTGGCACTCCCCAGTGTGGTGGAAGTACCGGCTGCACACCCGGAAGCACTCTGGGTGTCCCTGGTCATCTTCCTCAGGCATTTGGGCGCCCCCTGGCGGTGACCACAGGCCGCTATAGGGTTGAGCTTCCAAGCTCAGTTTCCGTGGTCCCCAAAGCCACCAGGGCGGTCGCCTTCTCGTGGTCTGGAGGAGGTGTAAGCCCTTCTCCAGTCCTCCTGGGCGTCTCGGCTGGGTACCACCCCCAGCCACTCGCCACACCCCTTAACACATCTGAATGGCCAAGATTGCTAATTCTTTGTCTGTAAGCATCATTTATAGGGGACTAATATACTGGGAGTGAAGCAATTTAATTGAAGAAAAAGCATTCCACACTACATTGTAAGATCATCTACATCCTAAATCTCAGACCTGTGTGATGTAATGATTGCCTGTGGTTTGGTGGACTCGTACATTTCTAGTCTCCTTCCTGACAAAAGATACTTTAGGGTTAATTTGGGAAAATATGGTGTGTTTGTGTGAGGGTTTTTCTAGGGATGCAGGGGTATTATAGTGACCTCTAGGCCTGTTGGGTTGTCCTTTTATATTCCACATGTCAAGCTAAGGATGATGGGGTAAAAGGAACTATGCCTTCTTTGTCCTTAATGGTTGAAGAATGTGACAGCTCTTGGGCAGCAGGAATAATTAAACAGTTAAGCACTCATTATGGTTCCATATCCTTAAATGAATTACTGAATTTGCATTATATCTGAATAAATGCATTTGACACAATTTACTGTATTTTTTTATGATGACAGTTGCCTGCACTCTCATTGAACTACAAGACCCTTCACTCTCTTTTTTTGTGTTGATTAAGGATGGTTCTTTGTTAAGTAAAGAGCACAATATCACCCGTCTCCTTGTTTTAATGGCTCCAGCAGTGTGTTCACAGGCGAACAAAGGAATAAGAGCCCAGAAGAGGACTGTGAACTTATTACGGATTGTTATTTTCATTTTGTGAGAGTGCTAGGAAATTTATGATTTAAATAAGCAGCCCTTTGAGCAGGTATGTGATGTTTTAGGTCATTGCCTTATACATGTTGTGTACAAGTGAACATTATTGAACTAAAGCATCCAAAGGCAACGTAATAGTTGCAGGTTCTGCTTTGCACACCTTCACCTGTATCCATATCTGGTAGACTGAATAATACATGGTTTACATTTGCAAAAAAAAAAAAAATCAAAATTAACCCATAGTTAGACCCGCAGAGGTGAGCTTTCTTTGTGTAAACTCTCCAGGGTGAATGGAAGAGATGTAGAGAGCTCAGTGTGATTCTCTTCTCTGTTATGTCTGAGGATGCCCTGCCCATTGCCCATATAAAGGTTCAGATCTGTTTTACTGCTGTCAGATCAGCCGGCAGTCTGCCTGCTGATAAGAACGCCTCCTTTGTCTTTTCCTGGCTCTGGCTCTTGGCATTATGAAGAGGATAGGGCTCTGTTCCTTCCTGTATCTTTGTGTTAAGAATATTAAGATAAAGTGAGATAAGCTGAACTGAAGCCCCAGTGAATCTTTTGTGCCCAACAGCAAAGAGAGGCTGCTATTCTGCTGTAGAGCGTTGCTGTCAGTGTGAGTCAACATTGTACATTTTCATTTTTTTTTTTTTTTTTTTTTTTTAGCAGCATCGCTGGATAAAGACTTCATATTGTTGCCCTCTGGGTTATTGCCTAAAACTGATCTTGCCCACTGACTCATATTTACATTTCAGTTCATTTAAGCACATTTTTTTCTTCTTATTCCTAAAGTAGTTTTCCAAAAGGAAACACCACACTGTCAGCTGTTCTGTGATTAATTATAGATTTTGCAAATGGTAAAGCTCTTAGGGGCTTTACCCCAAGCTATGACATTTCTTAACAATTTGATTTCCAACAGATTGATTTACCATGATGTGTCTAATCCCTCAATTTTGACAACCTGCATATCCATTTGAGTATCATGGTATGCCAGAGGCAATCCCAGTAGCAAAAAATGTGAGTCTAAAGCCTGGAACCCTACATTGATGGGAAGGTGAAGCTGGCTGCCTCATTTTGAGGTAATCTTATCATCTCGGAAATGGCAACGGCCAATTGTCTCTTAACCATTCAGAAAACTAATGATTATTTATTTAAACCCCCCTCATACTTGTATTAGTGTATGGGAGGTATTTTCTGCAAAAAAAGACCTGAAAGTGCAATCTCTCTTTCCTTTTCAGTCTGAACAGCAATCAGTCTTCATTTTATTTTAAATTTTTGCAGCATTCTTGGATGTAGACTTTGAAAATGAAATTGCAAAAGACAGATTGCTTTTTCATTTTATAATTTTCATTTCCTTTTTTGCAGAAAATACCTCTCATAGTATTGTACTCTACCGTATTTTTAACTTCGATCTTAACTTTGTATGATAGTAGCTTGTGGGGATAGGAGACAGATGTGGTTTGACCGAGCTGAAGACATGACTAGCATTGTATGTATGATACTGTAATCCTGTCGATCTTGCAATTTTGAATTATGTTTCTGACTTATTTGTAGAGGTTGCATTGCATAACATCCGTAGCACAAAGCCAGAATGGCAATATACGAAAGAAAAAAACTTCTCATTTTTCTGTTTTAAGTCACATTTAATAATTATAATTGAATGAACTTAATTATATGGAGTAATCTAACACTGATACCTGCTGGGTCTGGTTATTAGATAACCAAGATCAGAAGCTGCATCTGTGAGCACTCCAAGTGTGAAATATAAACTATCTTTCTCTTTATTTGTTTACTACCCATGTTACTCAGCTTTGCCCAGGGATTTTTTTTAAGTCAATGGGCCTCAGTTGTAATGTCATTGGTTAATTGGATGTATCACAAGTACGATATAACTAAATATTGAACCTTTTGGGTGTCATTCCATCAAGTTCCTTCTGTTTCTTATACCACTGCCTAAGCCAGCAAAAAGTACATTTTTTCTTGCCTCCACTTCACTTATTTGGATCCCCAATACACATTTGGTGAAATTTGTTCTTTTTTTAATATGTGCTTTTGCCATTTTCTTTTAACAAAAGACTCAACTGAAAGGGCCATTTATATTGATTTACATATTCAAATATGTGAAATTCTGGGTGGAGTTGGGGTGGGATGGCGAGATGACACGTACGTTACATTTAACTCTGACCGGGATTTATGGAGTGGAAGTGCGTAAAAGTTGGCTTACGAGCAATTTTGTGCATCTGAATTTTTTGTGCATATGCACATTTCCACTTTTATCCATACTATATGTTTTAGTGTGATTACTATGCATGTTGTTATACATGAGGCCCCAGGTCCCTGCATCATTACTATGGGTCCAGATTACAAAATAAGCAGTCCTACTATTAATGTGTTATATTTTAATAAGGCATTAGCAATTGATATAGCTGGTTACACGGAGAATGATGATTGACTGCATCGGTAAATATGGTAGCAAATCAGCTCGGGTAAGCAAATGGTTGAATTTGTATACTGTGTTTTTGAATACAACAATCCTCCGATTACAGATCAAGGTGCACATCGATAAGAGCAAGCTCAGCTCTTTTTGGTAAAAGGTGGTGGGCATTTTTAAGTTTAGTTGCCAAATGATCAGGCTGCAATAAAGCTAATCCACATAGAGATGCTCCAATCAGGCTTTTTTAGGGCTGATACCAATCACTGATTCAGATATCAATTTGTTTTCTTTATCCTTTTATACACTAAGCTCCTGCATAGCCAGCCACGAAGAAACCTTATGTTCTGTATTATAGTGATCTATACTAATAAAAGGCAAAGCCCTCACTCACTCACTCACTTACTCATTACTAATTCTCCAACTTTCCGTGTAGGTAGAAGGCTGAAATTTGACAGGCTCATTCCTTAGTTTACTTTCAAAAGTTGGGCAGGTTTCATTTCGAAATTCTTCGCGTAATGGTCATAACTGGAACATTTTTTTCTCCATATACTGTAATGGACTTTAGCTCGATGGCCGTGGGGGGTGGAGCTTTGTGTCACATCATCACGCCTCCCACGTAATAACGTGAACTGACTGTGAACGCAGTACGTAGAAAAGAAGGAAGAGCTCCCAAACAGCGCTGAAGAAAAACGCAGAATACTTTATTCGCGAGATACAAGTTTAATGAGAAGACACAAGGTATAAACGAGACTTTGGATCACTTTGTAACGGAGTTAAAATTGCTGTAGTGAGAAACGTTTAAGTGCCGGGTCTTAGCTAACATTAAATAAAGCCGTGGACATCGCAACATCACACGAGAGCAGCTCACGTGAACTGACTGAACGCAGTACGAGTGATCACTTCCATGCATCAAACCTGTTGAAAAAACACATTACACAATTGACAAGGTAGGAAAAGAATATGCTCCGAGCTGAGCTCCACAGCTAATGCGGTCTTGCGGAAGCAACTTCGTCACGCTGCCACCAAATACTCACAGAAAAATCCACAAGTTAATACACATGCTGTCTCTAGAGTTTCTCCACACTCAGTGTATTCCTCGCATCCCCGTTACACCCTCTGATCTCCCATTTCAATTCAGATGCCTCCAATTTCCAGTAAGGCTCTGCTTCGTGATGAGAAGTAATAAGTCTCAGGGACAGACCCTACAAAAGGTTGCCATTGATTTCAGGCAAGATTGCTTTTCTCCTGGACAACTATATGTTGCATTCTCAAGAGTGAGCTCGCGCAGCTTCGTCATATTACAACCAGAGCGCTGAACTGACAACGTGATATATAAAGAGAACTATAATAATCGTAATAAACGAACAATAAAACAGCGGAGAACCCACGGATTAAATAAAAAGGCAGCTTCCTTGGCAAAGCAAGGAAAAAGGATGGCTTTATATGTCGTTCGTTTATAAAACAGCGGAGAAGCTGTGTAAAGGCTGCTTCACAAAAAACCAGTGGGGCGCCTTATATGAGCAGGCAGTCGGCTAAAGAAGGGAATCAATAAATATCTATAATTGTAATAAACGAACAAAAAATAGCGTACAAGCCGCGGATTAAATAAAGGAAATGGGTACCTGAACAGTAAAGTAAGTCTCGAATAGCTACACAATAACTACAGGTATAACGATCGTAATAAACAAACAATAAAACAGTACAGAACCTTGAAGCAAGGAGAAACGACTGCCTTATATGGCATTCATTTATAAAGCAGCGGAGAAGCTGTGTGAAGGCAGCTACACAAAAAAACAGCAGAGCGCCACACTCTGAATGTATTCCTCGCATCACCGTTATACCCTCTGATCTCCCATTTCAATTCCAATGCCTCAAATTCCCAGTAAGGCTCTGCTTCGCGATGACAATCAATAAGTCTCAGGGACAGACCCTACAAAAGGTTGCCATTCATTTGAGGCAACATTGCTTTTCTCCTGGACAAAACTATATGTTGCATTCTCAAAAGTAATCTCGGTGCACAGCTTGGTCATATTACAACCGGAGTGCTGAACTGACAACGTGGTATACAAAGAGATCCTTAACAGATAGTTATTGGTATATTTTCCCTCAGTTTAAAAAGGTTTTCTTTTCTTCTTAATAAAAATTTAAAAGCAGTTTTTCGTCGCTGCGAAGCGCGGGGATTTTGCTATATACAGTGTGTATGTGTGTGTGTGTATATATATATAATATATATATATATATATAATATATATATATATATATATACACATACATATACAGTAATCCCTCGCTATATCGCGCTTCGACTTTCGCGGCTTCACTCTATCGCGGATTTTATATGAAAGCATAACTAAATATATAACGCGGATTTTTCGCTGCTTCGCGGGTTCTGCGGACAATGTATCTTTTTACTTCCTGTATATGCTTCCTCAGTTGGTTTGCCCAGTTGATTTCATACAAGGGACGCTATTGGCGGATGGCTGAGAAGCTAACCAATCAGAGCACGCAGTTGAGCTCCTGCGTGCTGAATGCAGTGTAACCAAGAAGTTTCGTCTCGCTCATTCAGCATCAACGTGTTTCGCTGTGTAAAGAGTTGTGCACTTTAGTGTTTATCTTTGTGCACAGTCAAGCCCTTCATTATGGCTCCAAAACAATCTGCTACTGCTTCAGGGGCCGTGCCCAAGCGCAAGAAGAAGATGTTAACGATTGCCGAAAAGGTAAACGTTTTGGATTTGTTGAAGGCTACGATTCTTTTTATTTAAAAAGTAGGAAAGGAATATAAGATCTACGGCTGCAGCGTCCTTTTAACCAGGGTGCAAAACGAGTTGTAAGTGGATGTAATAAGGCAGTAGTCTGGATGGAATCTGCTTTAGGGATTTGGATTGAAGACTGCCAGAAGAAGAACAAAGGCAGTGCTACACAATCGCCTGAAGTGGCTCCTTTACAAGGGCTGTAACGCTCTCCTTTGTTGTGCAGTAAAAATAAACTCATTGTTATCGGACAAGTCATCGTGTCATTGTTGGTGAGTAACCATAATTAATTTTCTTCTTACAGTGCTTAGTACATGTACGTACGTTTAGTGTCACTGTACACACATTTACTGTATACTATTTTTCTTGCATTGTACGTATTTATTGCTGGTGACCTGTCTATCGTAATGGCTGTAACATATGTGATTTCGGAGACACTCAATATCTTTAAAATAATATTTAGGTTTTACTGTATATAAACAGTGTGTTTATATACATAATTTCAATGAATCTTACCTAATATCTAAGAGAATACAAAGGGATTATGCTGTATAACTCTGCGGGGAATATTTATAAACAGTGCGGGAGAGTTTATAAGGGCTTAAAATATATAAAAATAACCATACAAACATATGGTTTCTACTTCGCGGATTTTCACCTATCGCGGGGGGGTCTGGAACGCAACCCCCGCGATCGAGGAGGGATTACTGATATATATATATATA
>JANRMT010048859.1:0-19005 GCA_026402145.1 Polypterus bichir lapradei
GTAATATCTTCGGCAGAATCCATTTCATCGGCAGTAGTAAGCATTTTTCTAATTAATTCTTGTGCTATCGATTCACCAATCAGTAACTAGAGGACGTGTTAGAGCCCACCCTCTCAACTTTGACGAGTGAAAGTGACAGTTTTATTTCAAGTCGTATTTCATGACGGTTTGCAGGAATGTTACGGACAAAATGGAATAAATAAATAAGCAACAAAAAACATGTTTCGTGACACACTTATTTATTTATGCTCTCATTTCATGATACATTTATTTATTAAGGTTTCATTTCATGATACATTTATTTATGCTCACATTTCACAGTACTTTTATTTACGCATTTATCTATTTATTTAATTTTGTCTGAAATATTCCTCCATACCCCCCATCTGACAATGCTGTTTTCACATAAAGACGTGCTATAGCTCAAATGTGATTTATTTGGAGACGCGCTATAGCTCGAATGTTATTTATATAGGGAAGAAAGTACAGTGTCTGGTGCTCATTCAGTGTAATAGGAACCATAGCACAGAGAGGTGTGTACACTGCAACAAGTACACATGTCGTAAATGTTGGAAGGGTGTGAGGGAATTGTTAATATTTGAATAGGATGATTTTATATAGCACGGATCGGAAATCAGCAGTTCTTAGCATTGCCCCACGCAAGCTGTCGTATCAACCGCCTACTGTAACTTGCTTTATTTTTTCTTCACTTATAGTCTAGAATAAAAGTGAACTTGTTTTGTTATCCCCTCCTTGAACCGTCACCTTATTGTGGTGGAGGGGTTTGCGTGTCTCAATGATCCTAGGAGCTATGTTGTCCGGGGCTTTATGCCCCTGGTAGGGCCACCCAAGGCAAACTGGTCCTAGGTGAGGGATGAGACAAAGAACGGTTCAACAAACCTCCAATGAAGAGTAAAAACTGTGGACGACGTTTTCCCTTGCCCGGACGCGGGTCACCGGGGCCCCCCTCTGGAGCCAGGCCTGGGGGTGGGGCTCGATGGCGAGCGCCTGGTGGCCGGGCCTACACCCATGGGGCTCGGCCGGGCACAGCCCGAAGAGGTAACGTGGGTCCTCCTTCCCATGGGCTCACCACCTATGGGAGGAGCCAAGGAGGTCAGGTGCAATGTGAGTTGGGTAGTGGCCGGCGGCGGGGACCTTGGCGTTCTGATCCTCGGCTACAGAAACTGGCTCTTGGGACGTGGAATGTCACCTCTCTGAAGGGGAAGGAGCCTGAGCTAGTGCGCGAGGTTGAGAGGTTCCGGCTAGATATAGTCGGACTCACCTCGACGCACAGCTTGGACTCTGGAACCAATCTCCTTGAGAGGGGCTGGACTCTCTACCACTCTGGAGTTGCCTCCGGTGAGAGGCGCCGAGCAGGTGTGGGCATACTTACTGCCCCCCGACTTGGAGCCTGTGCGTTGGGGTTTACCCCGGTGGACGAGAGGGTGGCCTCCCTCCGCCTTCGGGTGGGGGGAAGGGTCCTGACTGTTGTTTGTGCGTATGCGCCGAACAGCAGTTTGGAGTATCCACCCTTTTTGGAGTCTCTGGAGGTGGTGCTAGAGGGCATACCTTCTGGGGATTCCCTCGTTTTGCTGGGAGACTTCAATGCCCACGTGGGCAATGACAGTGAGACCTGGAAGGGCGTGATTGGGAGGAATGGCCCCCCCGATCTGAACCCGAGCGGTGTTCTGTTATTGGACTTCTGTGCTCGCCACGGATTGTCCATAACGAACACCATGTTCAAGCATAAGGGTGTTCATATGTGCACTTGGCACCAGGACACCCTAGGCCTCAGTTCGATGATCGACTTTGTGGTTGTGTCGTCGGACTTGCGGCCATATGTCTTGGACACTCGGGTGAAGAGAGGGGCGGAGCTGTCAACTGATCACCACCTGGTGGTGAGTTGGCTTCGATGGTGGGGGAAGATGCCGGTCAGACCTGGTAGGCCCAAACGTGTTGTGAGGGTCTGCTGGGAACGGCTGGCAGAGTCCCCTGTCAGAAGTAGCTTCAACTCCCACCTTCGGCAGAACTTCGACCACGTCCCGAGGGAGGTGGGGGACATTGAGTCCGAATGGGCCATGTTCCGTGCCTCTATTGTTGAGGCGGCTGACCGGAGCTGTGGCCGTAAGGTGGTCGGTGCCTGTCGCGGCGGCAATCCCCAAACCCGTTGGTGGACACCGGCGGTGAGGGATGCCGTCAAGCTGAAGAAGGAGTCCTATAGGACCTTTTTGTCCTGTGGGTCTCTGGAGGCAGCTGATAGGTACCGACAGGCCAAGCGGAATGCGGCTTCGGTTGTTGCTGAGGCAAAAACTCGAGCATGGGAGGAGTTTGGAGAGGCCATGGAGAACGACTTTCGGACGGCTTCGAGGAGATTCTGGTCCACCGTCCGGCGTCTCAGGAAGGGGAAGCAGTACAGTGTCAACACCGTATATGGTGGGGATGGTGCGCTGCTGACCTCGACTCAGGACGTTGTGGGTCGGTGGGGGGAGTACTTCGAAGACCTCCTCAATCCGACTAACATGCCTTCCAATGAGGAAGCAGAGCCTGGGGACTCTGAGGTGGGCTCTCCCATCTCTGGGACTGAAGTCACCGAGGTGGTCAAAAAACTCCTTGGTGGCAGGGCCCCGGGGGTGGATGAGATACGCCCGGAGTTCCTTAAGGCTCTGGATGTTGTAGGACTGTCTTGGTTGACACGTCTCTGCAACATCGCATGGACATCGGGGACAGTGCCTCTGGATTGGCAGACTGGGGTGGTGGTCCCCCTCTTTAAAAAGGGGGACCGGAGGGTGTGTTCCAACTATAGAGGGATCACACTCCTCAGCCTCCCTGGAAAAGTCTATTCGGGGGTTCTGGAGAGGAGGGTCCGTCGGATGGTCGAACCTCGGATTCAGGAGGAACAGTATGGTTTTCGTCCTGGTCGCGGAACAGTGGACCAGCTCTACAGCCTTAGCAGGGTCCTGGAGGGTGCATGGGAGTTTGCCCAACCAGTCTACATGTGCTTTGTGGACTTGGAAAAGGCGTTCGACCGTGTCCCTCGGGGAGTCCTGTGGGGGGTGCTCCGGGAGTATGGGGTACTGGACCCCCTGATAAGAGCTGTTCAGTCCCTGTACAACCGGTGTCAGAGCTTGGTCCGCATTGCCGGCAGTAAGTCGAGCCCGTTTCCAGTGAGAGTTGGACTCCGCCAGGGCTGCCCTTTGTCACCGATTCTGTTCATAACTTTTATGGACAGAATTTCTAGACGCAGCCAGGGTGTTGAAGGGGTCCGGTTTGGTGGACTCAGGATTGGGTCACTGCTTTTTGCAGATGATGTTGTCCTGTTTGCTTCATCAGGCCGTGATCTTCAGCTCTCTCTGGAGCGGTTCGCAGCTGAGTGTGAAGCGGCTGGGATGAGAATCAGCACCTCCAAATCCGAGACCATGGTCCTCAGCCGGAAAAGGGTGGAGTGCCCTCTCAGGGTTGGGGGCGAGATCCTGCCCCAAGTGGAGGAGTTTAAGTATCTCGGGGTCTTGTTCACGAGTGAGGGAAGAATGGATCGTGAGATCGACAGGCGGATCGGTGCGGCATCCGCAGTGATGCGGGCTCTGCATCGGTCTGTCGTGGTGAAAAAAGAGCTGAGCCGTAAGGCAAGGCTCTCAATTTACCAGTCGATCTACGTTCCTACCCTCACCTATGGTCATGAGCTATGGGTAGTGACCGAAAGAACGAGATCGCGAATACAAGCGGCTGAAATGAGTTTCCTCCGCAGGGTGTCTGGGCTTTCCCTTAAAGATAGGGTGAGGAGCTCAGTCATCCGGGAGGGGCTCAGAGTAGAGCCGCTGCTCCTCCGCATCGAAAGGAGTCAGATGAGGTGGCTCGGGCATCTGATCAGGATGCCTCCTGGACGCCTCCCTGGTGAGGTGTTCCGGGCACGTCCAACCGGGAGGAGGCCCCGGGGAAGACCCAGGACACGCTGGAGGGACTATGTCTCCCGGCTGGCCTGGGAACGCCTTGGGATTCTCCCGGAAGAGCTGGAAGAAGTGGCCGGGGAGAGGGAAGTCTGGGCTTCTCTCCTTAAGCTGCTACCCCCGCGACCCGACCTCGGATAAGCGGAAGAGGATGGATGGATGGATTGTTTTGTTATACTTGTACACAACAGATGTTCCTGTGTTTGAGCGACCCGGGTATGCTCAAAAAAATAGACGTGTAATACCACGAAAAGTGCACGCAGGCACAGCAATTCGCAAAAACATTGGTACGAGAATGCAGTCACAATTAGCTATAGCGCGTTTTCAGATTGGGGGGGGGGGGGTTGGGGGGAGGTAGGGAAGGATCTTGGACACGACTGAGAGAATGAAAAGTGAATAAAAAAAAACTAACCTTTACAAGTATCATAAATTACACTGGCTGTTACACACTGAAATCAAATGTATGTTTTTATTTTAAAATAGTAAGAATAAGAGCAGTTTACTTTTCAAAAGAGAATCGTGCAGGATCGAACTCATAACCTTTTGGTTACAAGTCAGCAGTTGATACCATTACACTACCATGGCAGTTGAGAAACGTATGTGTTAATGTGGCATGTTAATGCGGCTTTTTTTCCTGCAGTTATATTTTTGAATAAAAGCATACTTGTTCTGTTATATTTGTACCTTTTGTGAAGCTGTTAATTTGATATTTGGACTTCAGGCTTCATACATTATATAGTTTATGCCTACATTTTGTCATTTACTACTACAATATGAAAAACGTTTCTGTTTTAAAAATGTGTTTACACGGATTACTGTAGAAATGGAACACACGTGAAATACGTGTATTCCAAATAATGATCTATTATTTCCACTCTAAAACTCCACTTCACTCCCAGATAATCAATCAAGGCATGAGCTGGGAGAAGTTTGTGCACTTTCTTGTTTAAGTCAGTTTAAGAAGCGTATAGAGATTAAAAACTGGGTCGGGGAACACTTAATAAAAAGCATTTAATGTGCTACATTAACTTATGACGGGGGTTTGAGAAAATCTAGTAAATTAAACATTCATTTTAAGATGAAGTTTAGTTTGCGACATTCTACTGACAAAATAAACTATTAGAATAAAGTGGAAATGTCGACTTTAATCTCGACATAAATAGCGAGAATAAAGTGGAAATGTCGAGAATAAAGTCAACATGTCGACTTTAATCTCGACGTAAATGGCGAGAATAAAGTGGAAATGTCGAGAATAATGTCAACATGTCGACTTTAATCTCGACATTTTGATTTTTTTTTTTCTTCACTGGTCCGTATTTTTTTTTTCACCGTGGCCCTAATACGCTTCCGTATCATCATGGGTTGTGTATTGAGTGATTTAACAAATCTGTTTTATTAATCGGTTTGTTGTTGTTTTTTTTACCAAGTCATCTATTTATGAAACTATAGTATGTTGACAATACAAGAACTGCCTGTACAGTATATTAAAGATACGGTATAGGGCTTCCTGGACACTGCAGTTAACTGAAGCAGTCAATGCTCCATCTGGCGGGATTATATAGCATTGCAACCATCTTTTTAGAAAGCGCATGGGGGCGTTTATGGGGCGGGGCATCATTAACTGCGTCATCGCGGGGGATCACATTCCGTGCACGGATCGTGCATGGTCCTGTCATGGTCCTGTCATGGTCCTGTCATGGACCTGTCATGCTCCAGGCGGCTGTTTGACGTGGCTCCCACTGTACAGTTGGCCATGTGAACAGTAATCTTGTTTCAAATCTCACAGCTTGGATTGCTGCTGTCATAATCGGTTTGTGTTTCATGGTTTGTTTCAATTACGACAGTATTTGTAGGACTTGTGTTGAAGAGACATTCGGCATCTGTCAAGCGTTGTAAGTATACAACCAGTTTGATTGATAACTTCACATCCAGCTTTTGAGAGTTTAAACATTTCTAAACATCAAAGTGTCCACTACTGAAATCGTCACCTGTGAATCTAAGATGTTTAAGAGGCATTGGCGGTTATCCAAAGGTGTAAAATATTTGGCCATTTCGGTACACTTAAGCATTTCACTCTTCTAGTGCTCCTGTGTAGTATAATTATCTCCTGTACTGTCATCAGTCCACACCTTGAACCTGTCCCAGTCATTCAATACATAAGACACAATGTTCCTCCGGATATCAAGAGTGAGCCTGATATGGCCGTGCAATATGTAACAAAGAGAATGGAAAAGGTAGATGCCATCTCCGGGCATGGAAACCACTCAGTAAGTGACAGTTCTTTGATCGATAGTGATCACCTCGATAGACATGGTAATGGGGGTTGGAATGATAAAGGAAATGGGTACCTGAGCAATGTAAAGTAAGTCTAAAATACCTATACAATAACTATAATTGTAATAAACAAACAATAAAACAGCGGAGAAGCCGTGGATTAAACAAAAAGGCTGTAGTTATCAGTAGGGAGACGTGAATCCCGTGGCGAAGCAAGTAAGGGAATGTAGAGACCGGAGCGACTGACGGTCTTATATAGGCAGGCAGCCAACAACGTGGGAGGCGTTGGGATGGGGGACCCAACGCCACCTCACACAGTGACTGAGCTGCAGGCTATGGACGTATATATGTACGTAAGTAGGATTCAGTTAGCGTTGGGAACCCATGTACCAAATTTCTTGAAGATGGGCCCATAAGTAACAAAGACTGTTGAAAAGTTCAATATGGTGGCCAACAGTGGCATCATACCACCGAAATAAGTACGTACATTGGTTTCGGTTAGCTCAGGGAAGCCACTTACCAAATTTCGTGAAGATGGGGCCATAAATAAGAAAGTTCAACATGGCGGACGTTGTTGACCGTTATGACCGTTACGCGTAGAATTTCTAAATGAAACCTAATAAACTTTTGTAAGTAAGCTGTAAGGAATGAGCCTGCCAAATTTCAGCCTTCTACCTGCATGGGAAGTTTGAGAATTAGTGACGTTGGAAAGTTCAATATGGCGGCCAACAGTGGTGTCATACCAACGAAATAAGTACGTACATCGGTTTCCGTTAAAAGTTTAATATGGCGGCCGACAGTGGCATCATACCACCGAAATAAGTACCAAATTTCAGCCTTTTTTCCTACACGGGAAGTTGGAGAATTAGTGACGTTGGAAAGTTCAACATGGCGGCTGACAGTGGCGTCATACCACCGAAATAAGTATGTACATTGGTTTCGGTTAGCGCAGTGAAGCCGCCTACCAAATTTCGTGAAGATGGGGCCATGAATAAGAAAGTTCAATATGGCGGACGTCGTTGACTGTTATGACCGTTACGCGTAGAATTTCGATATGAAACCTGCTTAACTTTTGTAAGTAAGCTGTAAGGAATGAGCCTGCCAAATTTCAGCCTTCTACCTACACGGGAAGCTGGAGAATTAGTGATGAGTCAGTCAGTGAGTGAGTGAGTGAGTGAGTCAATGAGGACTTTGCCTTTTATTAGTGTGTATATATATATACAGTATATATATATATATATATATATATATATATATATATATATATATATATATAGTATGAGTTTATACTGCATTTTTTGTCTGTTCACATTGGCTAAAGAGGTGCAAGCTGTAATTGCAGTAAGAAACAACTGTGCACTGAAATTAAGATGTGATTACCATACTGAGTAGGAAAATTAATGTATCATTTCAGTTTTGTATATAATACATAAGTACTAAATAAGTTTGTGAAAGCTGAAAAACTGCAGTAATAGATTTAACTATATTATTTCTTTTTTTCATGTTACCATTGTGTGCCTTAGCAGCCAAACATAAAGCAGAAGTTTGTGGCCCTACTTAAAAGATTTAAAGTCTCAGAAGAGGTAAGTTTAGTTATACCTCGCATCACTTTTAATGTGTTTTCTGGTTATTCTTACTTTGCAATACACTACAATTACAGTTCTCACTTTAAAAGTACTATTGAAGACTGATCAAAAAAGCAAAAAAAAAAAAAATGCCTAGCAGACATTTTTATTTCATGTCTTGTTTCCAGGTTGGTTTTGGCCTGGAGCATGTGTCACCAGAGCAGATTCAAGAGGTTGAGGAAGACCTTGATGAGTTATATGACAGTTTAGAAATGTACAACCCCAGTGATAGTGGTCCAGAGATGGAAGAAACAGAAAGTCTGCTCAGCACACCCAAACCAAAACTGAAGTAGGTCCTCCTGTTTTATAATTATATTATAACTTTGTCTGGAGTAATAGCTGCATAAGTTATTAACTCACTTTTTTCATTTCAAACAAGTCTCTCATAGTGTCTGAATTATTTGTATTTTAGGGTACCCATGCTTAATGGACTAACTCTTTTGTTATTGTAGTGTTTATTTTTTTAGTGCTTCTCTTAAAGCATACCTCCATCAGAATATAATCTTTATTGTGATAACCCAGGTTGACTGTAGCTGCTGTTATGACGCTGAACCCCCAACCATTGATAGGCCTGACAGGGATGAACCAGTTGTAAGGGAGTATACAAGCGTGAGTTTTACTTTGCAAAAGCAGTAACAATGTTTATTCAACTATAGAGAATACAAAGTGCAGTCTAAAAATCTGCAAAACAATGCATCGCAATGCATCAATGTCCTCTTTTCTAAAAAGTGCCCAGCAGTGTGGATGCTGCCTTACTTGTCCACCTCAGTTTAACTTTCCAGCACTCAGCAATTGCAACCACCATGTTGTTCTTTTTGTTCTCTGCTTTCCATTTTCCAACTTACCCCTCAGCACCCCGGTAACATTTTGTATTCTTTTTGTACTTGACTGGGGCCATCTGACTCTCGCACAGCTGCCACTTAGCACTTGTCAGTTAATAACTTCACATGAACATGTCCCCTCACCCACCTGAACAGCCGTGTGTTGGGCTGCCACAAACAATGATTTAATAATAAAAAACAATTTAAAGCCCCTTTACCTCACAACATTTATTCTTGATAGAACTTGATAGAAAAATAAAATATGGTTCTGATTTGTTTAAATTTGAAGATGCTTAAGATTTACAGCAAAAAATGTTTTTCAGAAGTTATTCCTTGCCAAGACCTATGCTAAATCTATTTACATTTCTATTTTGAGCATCAGAGTGTATAAATATATATTAACCTGCATGTTTAGTGGGTGTAGAATGTGTTCACTCACCAGAAGTTTAGCACATTTTGCTGCATTGAATTATAGTTACAACAGATTCAGATTCATTTTTTTTGTATGATTATGCAGGAATCACTTTTCCTCTAAAAGAAAAGAAATAAAAATATATAACTGAATTATCTAGCTTTGAAAAATATTTATCACTATCAGTCCTTAGGTATTTAACTTTACAGCCTCACGTGTTTTGTGATATACTGTAACTAGTTTTCACATTTCGCAGGTGTAATATTTATCCTATTTTCCTTGCAGTCTTAACACTTGAATTACCAGAGCCTACGAAAAAACTCAAAAATCCGTCCCACCTTAAATTGCTTCTCACCTCTCCGTCAGCGTCCTTTGTCCTGTAAATGTGTGGATAAGCACCAAACAGCAAGCAGATTGCAATCACATTCCCAACCCCGCACCTTTTTCTCAGCTCAAGTCTGTTTACCTGCATATCAGTTGCTTAGAGTTATATAGAGTACGAAGTCAAGCAAAATGACACCTTTTTAAACATACTATATCATTAATTGGAACACTTGCATGTCATGTGTGTTCCTTGTCTACAACGGCCTATGCACAGTAAACACATCGTTAAAACAGAAACGTTTTTCATGTTTTAGTAATAATTGACAAAATGTAGGCATGAAGTGTATAATGTGTGAAGCCTGAAGTCCAATTATCAAAGAAACACTTTCACAAAAGGTACAAATATAACAGAACAAATGTGCTTTTATTCAAAAACATAACTGCAGAAAAAAAAGGTGCGTTAGTGTGCGACATTGACACGCATTTACTATGACTGCCTCTGTGGCACAACGGTATCAGCTGCTGACTGGGAATCAAAAGGTCATGGGTTCGATCCTGCACGACTTTTTTTTGAGAAGTGAACTGCTCTTATTCTTACTATCTATATAATAACAGCCCAGCGCGGTGTCCGTGTCCGCGTTAATTTTGGCTGTATAGCCGCCCGTAGAAAAGCCCCAGTCCGTCCCCTCTCAGAATTCCTGCTTACCCCCCTTCATTCTTTCCCCTTTGCTTTTATTTTTACTGTTTCCGAAAATCTTTTCAAAACAAAAGTAAAGAAATAGACAGAGCGTCACATTAACGTCTTCTCCCCTCTGCCTATTAAATAATCAATGAATTGAAATAAAAAAATCACGAAAGAAACAGAAACCACAACCTACCCTTACAGCGTCCACCGCGCTTCTGGCGTTTCAGCCAAACACCTGGTGTATGCAGGTTATGAGGTGTGACGCTAATTAACGCCCGTACTACAACAGATTATATTGTTGATATACTATTAACTATTTACAGGGATCAACTCTTTTGGGGAAGTTCATAACAAAAAAAAAAAAAATTTAATTATAAATAACATGTGCACTTGAGTATTTTGAGCCCCGCGTCTGAGTCAGATGGTTCCCCTGGTCATCAATTCGTGTGTTTCACTATGCCCCCTATGCCTTTCCGTCTTCAGCTACCCATGTGCACTTGTACGGAGGAGACCTTACATAACAATACTGAAATGAAACGCAACTAAACCTGCTGCTGCGAGAGAGGACATATTACAGCGTGATCACGAAGCAAAGAGGCAAAGGCGTGACAGTCGCTCGCAAGAAACAGACACTCAGCATTCACACAGGTTAGCTCAACGACGCGTCTCTGCCGCACAACGAAAGGCAACTGAAACCCCTACAGAGAGAAAAGACACATTACGCCGTGATCGTGACAGAAAGAGGCAAAAGCGTGCCAATGAGACACCCGACGAGAAGTCCTTACAATTGCAAAACAACCGTAATAGACAAACTCCTACAGAGAGAGTGGACACATTACGCCGTGATTGCCAAAGAAAGAGGCAAAAGCGTGCCAATGAGACACCCGACGACAGGTCCTTACGATTGCAAAACAACCGTAATATACAGAAACGTACGGTCTCGCAAGAAACTCCGAGTAAACGCTTCCAAACTGACACTCACTACTCACAGACGTTACCGCAACGACGCGTCTCCCATTGTTCAGGGATTGCACTTCGTCCATTTCAGGAAGTTCATGTGCCGGAACACTTCTGTGGCGAAATGACTGAACGATGTCAATTTTGTGGTTCGAAAAATTTCCGTGATGTCAAGCCGAAAGATGGCAGATGTAATTCATGTTGTCACAAAGGGAAGGTACTGTTACCAGCTGTGTGTACACACCCTCTCATACAACGTTTACTTTGTAATACACATCAGCATTCCCAAAACTTTAAAGATTACATACGTTCCTATAATAGCGCCTTAGCCTTTGCCTCGATGGGGGCATTGTGGTGCGATCAAGGACCCAGTTCACGACTGGCAGCCGCGTTTAAACAGGGAGTCCTTCAACTGTGGTCATCCAACGCGCAGCCTAACGCGCGCCAAGTTGCTAGTTTTAGAATAAAAACATACATTTGATTTCAGTCTGTAACAGGTGGTGTAATTTATGATACTTGTAAAGGTTAGCTTTTTTTTTTTTTTTAATTCCGTTTCATTCTCTATTGTTTTCCCATAAAGACGCGCTATAGCTCTGCAGTCTACTTGTGACTGCATTCTTGTACCAATGCTTGCGAACTGAAGTGTCTGCGTACACTTTTCGTGGCATTACACGTGTATTTTTGAGCATGCCCGTGTCGGTAAATAACATTAGATCTGGCGTTTATGTAAGTAACATATAAATGTTAATGTTTTTGGCACATGCACCGTCCTTTGTTACCTGTTTACCTTTATTTATTTATTTACTTCCTACAGCGTAAATTCACGAGTGCAGAGCTTCCCATGTACATATAAAGTACAGCGATGGCAAAAGTGCATTCTTGATCCGATGTAGAATCGTTGTCATAGTTTGAGTTTACCTCTGTTATAGTGCGTCTATGTGAAAACAGCAGTGTCAAATGTGGGGTTGGTGGTGGCCAGGGAGTAGGGATCGTGAACGTGGCTGAGAGAATTAAAAAAAAAAAAAAACAAAAAAAGCTAACCTTTACAGGGTCCGGGATCGAATCCGTGAAGCTTTGATTACCAGTCAACGGTTGATAACGCTGCACCACCGAAGCGCTTGTAGCAAATGCGGAGGGGTGGGGTGGGGTGACACTGACTCAGTTTACTTTCTTGGGGAAAGCGGCTATATGTAACAGAAGCTTGTCGATGTTTGAATCCTCCTTTTCTTTTTCCATCGCCTCTTCTAGTAAGATGTGACGACGAAGTTCCTCTGCAAGCTGAGCCATGAACACTCTTCTTTTCACAGTGGCCCCCCCGTGCAGACCTTGCACAGTACCTGTGCGTTGATTACCGCCAGCATGTTGTAGCACACAACAACTGGCCACCTGCATGTTCTTGCATGCACTGAATAAGCCCCTGAGCTGACTCTAAGTAACAGCACCAGCATAAATTCACACCCGATCTGACGCTGTTCATTTTCAATTAATATTGCATAGTGCGATGATGTTTTCACATATATTGTCTCTTTCTTTCAGGTATGTAATAGAAACCACAGCATAGAGAGAAGTGTGTACATTGTAACAGGTACAAACGTTGTAAACGTAGGAAGGACGATCCTTGTGTGTGTGTGTGTGAAGTGTTAACATTTGAATCTGATGATTGCATATAGCGCTGAAGTTACTGCTCTGTACTATTCTGTTCTCTGCATGTCGTGGAGTACAAAAGAAACAGCATACAGCAACATGTGGGGACTAGCAAGATCGTGGAAAAAAAAAACACGCGGCCACTGATTACAAACCACAAGATGTTATGCGAATGAATATGAATAATATGAATAATGTTGCATCCGTGCCACAAAGTTTTCCGAAATGTACTATACAGGTCATAAAACTAATTTTTCCAAATATCAGATATACCTATGTCTCTGTTTTTTTTTTTTTTTTGACATCATAGACCATAAGGTGCATATTAATTCAGTGTGAGCAGGAACACTCAATAAAACTGAATAAAAAAAATCAAGTGACGGTGAGATACGAAGAAGGCAGATTCGCCAGCGTTTGTGTTGTCAGCTTTTATCACTCCAGATCAGAGAATGTCCAGTTCCATTGTCTCAAAACACCACTCACATCTCCAGTTATTCCCAGTTTCAAATAAAAACTAACAGCGTCAGATCTCTGGGTGGGGGGTGGTAGTGTGTATCACGATCGTGATTTAGAGAGAATAAAAGTGAAAAAAAAGGTAACTTTCACAAGTCCTATAAACGTAAACCGTGTGTTACAGACGCAAATCAAGTGTATGTGTGTACTGTATAATATTAACAATAAGAGCAGATCACTACTGAAAACGGCAAATATAGGAGTGAGTCGGGATCGAACCGGGGACTCTTGATTACAAATCAGCAAATCTTACCACTACGCCACGGAAGCTGTTGTCTTTTCCTTGAACCTTTTGTGAAAGTGTTTATTTGATCTTTGGACTTCAAGCTTTATACATTATATAGTTTATGCCTACATTTTGTCATTTACTACTAAAATATGAAAAACGTTTTGGTTTTAAAAATGTGTTTACACAGATTACTGTAGAAATGTGTGTGTTCCATATAACGATCTATTATTTCCACTTTAAAACTCCACTTCACTCCCAGATAATCAATCAAGGCATGAGCTGGGAGAGTTCGTGCACGTTCTAAGTCAGTGGGGGGATGGAATAGCCGGTTGCTTGCAGCTTGTCTTTATTGGCACATTTAGAGGACAAAAGACGCTGGTGGAGAGGTGCGAACGGATTTAAGGTGGGCTGGATGTACGAGTTTTTTCATAGGCTCTGGTAATTCTAGTGTTAAATGTAATGTGGTGGACAGCAATCTTCGATTTCTACAATATAATTTTGTTTGGGATTTAAGTGAAAACTTTGATGGAGCCAACCAAAGTGTTCCACCTTCTTTCTTTTGCACCTGTTGACTGTGTCTGTGAGCAGCAGCTGCAGAGTTTTGGACTTGGTACTTAAAGATTCTGGGTAGTTTTATATATCTGCCATAATCTGATAATTGATACATCAATTCACTTTGGGATTCTTAATTCCTTTTAAAGTTTTTTTTTATATCCTCATGTGACAACACAGTGTTTTCTGATCACCTACCCAATGATCCCATGTTGGAAGTGTTAAAGGCATTATGGCATCCACATTTCAACCGAAATTAATTAATTTGTCAAGTATATGTGAGTTTTCAAAAGAGGTATACTGCAAGCAAGTTATATATGGTGTTTGTTTTTTTTATTTTTTCATGGTATTTGTGTTCATATTTTAGCTTTCTTTGCATGAGATGAAGTTGTAATTAGTCAGACACTGAGACTCACAGTGACAGCTCAGTTGTTGTATAGTATATTTGTGTGTGTGTATAAGTAGGTAATATACATATAAAAGCTTATTCTTTCCATAGCCTGGAAGTTTTCATACACTTCAAATTATCCTTTTCAAGAAATCAAAATAAATATTTTTTTTTTTTTAAGACCATTTTTTGAAGGTATGTCCCAGTCCAGCTCTCAGACGGAAATTGGCAGTTTAAACAGCAAGGGAAGCCTAGGAAAAGACTCTAATAGTCCGGTAAGATGTACTCAAAGCACCATATTTCGAGCGTAGTTCCTTGCTCCAATATTGTTTGATTTGTTTTACCTAATTAATATTTAAATGTTTCTTTTATTTGGTTAGAGATCTATATGCTGTCTTTGACAATATTAGGATTTAAGATTTATTTAAAATAAGGTACACATTGAATCTAAACATCCATAGCCATTTTTGAGCCTCTGGTTCATTTTATCTGTTAATGATTATTGATTGTGCTTGACTTTATAATGTAGTACCCTACCTTCTGCTTGAGCATACTTACCAAATTTCCACATACCACATGAACATTATTGTAAAATCAGTTCATGTATATGCTTTGGAAAAATACTTTTTAACACTTTTTTCAGTGATGGATATTATTCCTCACAGAATGTGAAACCACCATAAATAGAACTATAATTGTTGATCTGTTTTATCCCCAATTTATTTTTGCACAGGTGGAGATCTCATTATGTGAAAAATTAAAGCATTCTCGTAGCAGAAATATGGATGAGCCCATTCCAGAAACAGATGTACTGGTAATGTAGCCAGATATTGTTTCATTGCATATATTATCAGTTCTTTATAATAGGTTTTTATATTTATTTTTTGCCCTTTCAGGAATTCTGTGAACAGGATCTATTTGCAGAAACAAACACCACTATTATAGTGCCAGAGAAGCTGCGAACACCACAGAAGAGTGGAAAGACAGAATCTCAGAGTTCTTCT
The DNA here is from genome assembly GCA_026402145.1 of Polypterus bichir lapradei. NCBI lineage: Eukaryota > Metazoa > Chordata > Cladistia > Polypteriformes > Polypteridae > Polypterus > Polypterus bichir. The sequence goes on from JANRMT010048859.1 coordinate 15,373, forward strand.
CCTAGGTAATACTAAATGTACTGCATTGATTGATTGATTATGGTGGGTCTGAGGTTAAGGATCTGCGCTGGTATCTGGAAGGTTGTCAGTTCAAATTCCATTATTACCAGAAGAGATCCTACTCCATTGGGCCCTTGAACAAGGCCCTTAACCTGAAAATTTCTCCAGGGGTGCTGTACAATAGCTGACCTTGTACTCTGACCTCCAAAGGTCATGTAAAAAGACAGTTTCCCCTAAGGGATTAATATATTGTACCAAATACAAAAAATGAATAAATGAAATTGTATCATCTGTGGTATGCATATATTGAATTAGGAGCTTAGTCTAAATATTTAATTGCTTAACCTCTCTTTGAAATCTCTTTTATAATTAATGGCTGGCCTTGCCCTTTTCATTAAATATTTCACAAATTACATCATTGATTGGTTCATTTGAGGTTTGAAATGAAAATTTAACATAAAAATAAATAATTGTAGAGTTTAATTTTATCATTGGAAAAAGTGCTTTTGTTAAATGTAAAGGTTTTGCTTTTAGACATTTTTATAACTTTATAAACCACATTTTTTGGTGGAAATTCTCCAGTAAAAATGTCATTGTTGTGGAGTAAAATTCATTGCTATTCTCTTACTCATTTAACTATATATACCGTAGATCCCGGAATACAAGCCGACTCGGTATATTAGCCGACCTCCTTCTCTACCTACTAAATTACATGTATTTGCCGATGACCGGTATTTAAGCCGACCCCCTTCTCCAAGCAAAATTTTCTAAATTTCCTTAAAAGTGTCTTTCAGGTATATTTATCATGTTTATCGGCGAGAATTTGAGACTGCCGGCATTTTTGATGGAAACCAGGAAGTGATTGCGGAGAAGTTTGGTAAAAGGAAGCCTTTGTGTTGAAACTATATACGCAAATACGGTACATCGGCGGGTGGATTTCTGGAGACTCGTTATAAATTTGACTAACTTAAATACGCAATACAGTGGACCCTTGACTGAGGAACTTAATTCGTTCGCGAAGGCTAACCCATAATTTGTTCCGAACCTCCCACTGCAACACTTACTTAACCTTTTCATAATAAAAAAGGGTTGTATAATGTGCATAATTTACCAAAACACCAATAATGTACTAACCAAAAAGTTATAAAAAGTGCCTTGCCTACCAGAAGTAGGCTAGATTAAGCTAGGAGCATGGTGGCGTGCAGCAGCTCAGGGCTCTCCTTTTCAGTGCACTTTTTTGTTGTTTTTGTACTTTTTTTTTTTTTTTCCTTGTTAGTGCACGATCAGTTCGGCAAACATCCGCTACACCCATCAAAACCTTATAGACATCGGTGTCCAGAGCCAGACATCTGTTTCGAGTGTTTTTCATCACACGCACAACATCCCAGACAACATAGCGAGACCAGCGGGCTCTCCGTGGATTGTTGTCGGGTCTAGGAGACAACGTAGACGGAGGAAGGAAAGAAAGCAGAAGCGGGGCCACAGATCCGGCGTTATGCTAAGGCTAAAAAAAACAACCATACAAGCCCTATACAGAACTTTTTTTCTGCACTGAAGGAGCTGCTTTTAATCTCATTGTAGATGTTTATAGTGACAATAAAAGGCATTCTATTCTATTCTAGAAACAACAATTTCATACTGTACCCACCATTTAATTTGACATCTTTGGGCTGCAGGGAGGAGGAGGAGAATGCAAATCTTTTCTTTGTAAAATTGTCGAGATGGTGGATTTCGACATGCTGTACATATTAGCGAGATCGGTCACACGAACAGCACTCTCATATTTCCACACAATTTCCATCATTGTTTCGATTGTGATCGCTTTCTTTACCATCTCTTTCTTCCTTCCTTAGCAATTATGTGTCTTGCTTGCATGGTCTTAGTGAATCTATACTAATAAAAGGCAAAGCCCTCACTGACTCACTCACTCACTCACTCACTGACTCACTGACTCATCACTAATTCTCCAACTTCCCATGTGGGTGGAAGGCTGAAATCTGGCAGGTTCATTCCTTACAGCTTCCTTACAAAAGTTGGGCAGGTTTCATTTCGAAATTCTACGCATAATGGTCATAACTGGAAGCTGTTTTTCTCCATTTACTGTAATTGAGATGAGCTTGAAAGCCGTGGGGGCGGAGTTTCGTGTGACATCATCACGCCTCCCACGTAATCACGCAGTACGTAGAAAACCAGAAAGAGCCCCAAAAAGCGCTGAAGAAAACATGCATTATATAATTGAGAAGGCAGCGAAACAGTAAGAAGCGAGCGAGTGACATATACAACCATATTCATGAGTTCTGCTACTTCGGAAACAAAGCACGATGTAAACCTAAACTTTAAATTAAGTTCATAGACAGGCTGCCGCTGGCGTTTGTAATTTAGTGCCTGCCCATATAAGGCTGTCTGTCAGCGGCAATCCAATAGAAACACTGCCACTAAATATTCACGGGTGAAGGACTGTGCTTATGCAGGGGAAGATGAGATAGTCAGGGTGGTGTTTGGCACAAACTCAGCGAAACTGCGAGAGAAAGTTTTAAGTGCCGGGACTTCGGTAACATTAGATACAGCCATGGACATAGCACGACATGGCACCAGCACAGCTGGGAAACTTCGATGCATGTACACCGAGCGGCTCACGTGAACTGACGCAGTGCACAGACAAAAAGCAACAGTTCCAAAGAGCGCTGAACAAAAACCGAATTACACAATTGAGAAGGCAGCAAAAAAATATGAAGCGTCTGATACATACAAGCATATTCATAAGTGCAGCTACTGCAGAAACAAAGCACACGGTGCAAAAAGTGAATGTCCCGCTAAAGGAAGACAGTGTAAAAAGAAACCCGTGCATGCAGTGTGTCACATCTCAGATAAAGAGGAAGATGAGCTGTTATTGATGCAGTAAGAAACGAATCGATAAATGAAACCTCTTGTCTTTACAACGATTGACAAACACGGAATGTAACTTGAACACAACACATCGTACAAATACAACCCTGATTGAAACAAATAATGATAATCGAATCCTTGATGACAGCAACACTCAATAACACTCACAAAACAATTACTGTATATTGACAATCATGTTACGTTATTTTTAAAATGTTCCCTTTTCTTTTTCATAGCTTCTTTAACACACTATGTCTCCGCTGCGAATTTATATATATACCCCGATCTACATACTCTAGATAATCTACACACTGTGGCGCAATTGTAGAGGCTTCGCCTCTATCGCCTACATCCGAGGTTCGATTCTCGAGGGGGGATGTACTGAGTATGTACGCGCGCTTCTCGGTTCATTTTAACCTCGCATCTCCTTGGTTTGAGATGTATGAAAAAATATGCGGTTAACGCAGAATCATGTTACGTTATTTTTAAAATCTTTCCTTTTCTTAGCACAAGCACAGCTGAGAAGCTTCGATGCATGTACTCCATAACAAAAAATAATGCATTTAATCACACTTTCAATTCCAAGCAAAGGGGAACTTTTGTCAATGCATGATTTCCTGGTACATCGATTACACTGATGCACACATCACAGCTACAAAAATGTTACAGTCGGAATGAAGCGCGTTCCTACGCCTGATCAGAGGAAAATTTCATTTCAAAAAACTACCCGAGTGAAGCCTTGATAAA
>JANRMT010048867.1:0-11547 GCA_026402145.1 Polypterus bichir lapradei
TATATATATATATATATATATATATATATATATATATATTTTTAATCAGGTTAAAGCTTACTGGATTGGTTGGTATCAGTGAGTGTGCCTAACTGTGTATGATTACCTATTTTAACAGTGAATACTGAAAATGTGTCAGTAATATGTCTAAATCAACAAAAGCATGTAGTTCTTTATGTGCTGTGAAGTAAATAGCATCCATCCCTTTTCTCTATTCCCAAAGACAGCCTACAAAATATTAGGTCTGTACACTAGCTGCTAAACCACCAGATCACATTGTTTCAAAGTATCTATAGCAAACAGCTGGATTAAAACTAAGATATACTTTATTTATAGGTTTATTTTACTGGATTGCACACAGCACATTTTTTTCTGCTTGGCTGAGTGATTGTGCCTTGTACATGACCATCATACTATTTACCATGTTCCCTTCCTGCCATACATTGAGTGCTGCTGCTGTGATAATGACTGGCTGGCTCCCTGTGATCCTAAACTGGGCACATTAAATGTACCCCTCAGCACATGCAGGGTTATTTGTACAGTACACGTTTACAGTGTCTCTTCAATTCCTGATTGCATGCCATGTGCTGCACGTGCTTAACATCTCCCTCACTAGCTATCACTGGAGGACTGCAGCGCTTGCATGCACATCAATGCCGAGTGCAGCAGGCGATTATCTCTGTGAAATAACACAATATGTTTTATTTTGTGTGGTGAGAATAAGCTTCCATAGAAGTAAGTGACCTACTAAAAAAACATTAAAAAGGTAATATATTTGTGTATTCAACCATAATACTTCAAAAGAAGATTGAAGAGGTTACATGTGATAAAAGAATGCATCAAATTGAAACAACAACTTGATGCCAGGATTCTAAGAAATACAACTTTGCACAATTAATAGCTGATAAATAAAAAGGCATACAACCTTTAAAATTAATTTTAATCTACTGTCAGCCTAAGGTATAAATTCATGTTTTACTGAATAGGCCGTTTGTAAACTAGAACAGCAGTTACAGAAAACTTGCCAAAACATAAGGCCGACTGCTTCCTGACATTTCACCATTTCCAGCTGCTGCTGAATTTAAAAGGCTTACTTATTTTGCTCATGAAAAAATATGCACATTCTTTGTTTATTAGAACTTCAGATTAGTGAAAGAAAACTAAATTAAAAGAATAAAAAAACACACATTACCTTGTCTTCCATGTGTCCAAATTTTACTTGTATCAAGTCGGAAGGTTTTCAGTTAAGTGTATAGCATGAATTGGAAAAAAAACAATAATAAGGGCCTCCTTACTTCCCTCTAAAAGCATGACCAACACAAAAAGCCCTTAAGACACAAGACGCCTGGTGGTGAGTCATTTGAAGTAATGAAACTAGCATAGAGTTTAAAAAAAAAAAAAAAAACACAGTGCGAGGGAGAGAAGGCTGGAATTTGATGATTACTCCAGTTAAACCCATAATCCACATTTAGGTACTGTTGGTTAAAAAAAACCAATTCAGTGGATAAAAAGGTTTCAGATTCTAGATATGTGGATGTATGTGCTTTTCCAATAAGTGACTCAAAGAATCATTCTGTGTAACATGAGTATGAAACAACAGCATGGGGGTGTGAATGACTATTTATGGCTATGGAAAACAAACTTCAAGGCAAACATGACTTTATGATTCGTTATACAAACCTTGTTTTAACATGTGCAGTCGAGCTGGCTTTTTTGATTTAACCAAGAGCAACTTTTGATTACATTAGGCAACCAAATTTCCAGAAAAAGCTATTTATGAACAGCTTGCTTTTATTATATTATAAAGGCCAAATCACCTACCCTAGAAAATGAGCCATGTCTTAGTTCATGCATGATAACTTTTAATTAAGTTCAAAAAGCCTTATTAAAAAAACTGCTTTATTCTGGTCTGCCCCCAGTTATCATAATAACATTAGATAGTTCTTAATAGACTCTAGTTGAGGCACACATTAGAAGACTTTAAATGCACTGGCTCCCTGTGACCCTAAAATTGAATTAAGCATTTCAGCAAATGGATGGATGAAGGATATTTCAGATCTTTTTGTATTCTTTAACACAGAAAAAAAACAAATCTAGATTATATAGTTTTGCTATAAGAACGATTATATTACATCTTTATTACTTATCATATATAAGATAAAAAATAAAAACACTCTGGGCATCTGGCTGTGCACAGAACCCTTCCTGCTACAAAGATCAGGTTAAGCACTTAACTATCATAAATAATCTGACACTCCAACCACATTTACAGTTCCTCTCAGGTCGTCTGAGTTTCCTTCTCTAATTTACAAAGCACTCCTTATAAAAGAGCACTAGTAATGGTAACATATCAAACTGTGTCCTGCAAATACATAGCTATAGTGTTATGAAAGCTTAAAACAACACACACTAAACACACAAAAAAAAAATAATAATAATAATAAAACACTTCTCTTTACCATTACATCTTTGTGTGGCATTTTGTAGTTCACATATGAAACATCACCAACATGTAACAATGATTGCTGTATTATTGCTCCACAGCTATAACGGTGATCAACTCAGCTGAAAACTAATGTACAAAATCTCTATATGTGATTATAACAGAAAATTTTAAAAAATTCTAATATTCCACAGTTCTTTGCACTAAGCCTAAACCAGCACTCTTTAAAATAAAGGTGCCAGAGTTGCTCATCACTGTGATACCAAGAGGGACCATTTATGGCTTCCAAAAGACCCATTCACATGAAGTTTCCAGAAATAACTTTTTATTTCATTAGATCCACAAAAGTCATCATACAGGACAATGACCAAATGGGAAAAGATTTGTAAAATACCAATAAGTTCTGATTTCAAAAGGACTCTTGCTGCATTACAATAACACTATAACAGCAGCAGGTTTTCTTAATCTGTTAGTGTCCTGCTAGGTAGCCTACCATACATTAAATATTTCAGATTTTGTTCTACACATTAGGAAGTTTTTCAAACTTCATATGCAAAGAACTCATCCCAGTATGAAATGTTGCTTTGTCAAGCACTAATTCTACACAACCACACAAGGCAGTATACAGCCATAAAGTGCCAATAAAGAACCAGCAATTTTAAGAGTGAAGTTCACAATTTAGTCCTGCAATTTAGGTTTAAGTGTCATGTTAAAATTAAAAATAAAAAATAAAAGAAAATCACAGAACACCAACATAGATAAATAAAAAATGGATGCTGTTTTAAACCAGGAAAAATCTTAGCTGAAGCTGCCCCCCAAAGGGAGATAGTTAGGACTGAAACTCTTAAGCAATCCTAAATGCTTGCCACATACATGCAGGTTCAAGGATAACTCAATTACTGCCATCTTAAGAACATGTTGTACATTGACTACAGTAGAAGCATAAATGCTTTGTGATATCCATTTTAATTTCATATATCAAAAATAGGAATACAATTGTTTCTTAAACTATCTTTCACACACAGGCTTAACTTTAAAATTAGTTTTAAAGCAAAAGCCACAATCACTTTACATTATAGTGTGCTTGAGCTTCAGAACAGAATTGTGGGTCAATGTGTCCTGTCTACTACTTTAAAATCCTACCTGATTTAAGTTACTAAGGTAGGAAATTCTCACTGTACTTTTAAAGGCACAAAAAATGCTGTATTTATTGTCACTTTTACACCATTATAGGATTAGTTGAGGAATAAAAGGACATTACTTGGGAATTTCTTGAAAGCGTGGTGTGACTGTTCAACTCTCTGTTTAGTGAGTATTAATATTATTTGCTTTTTAATACAGTATCAGCACAAATGAGAAAAAGAAATAGGTTTGCATTTGTACTTGCATTGTTATGGACATGACTACAGTTATGTGTCCAACTATCCATTTTCTGATTGGTGTATCCAGTTCAGGGTCACTAGGAGTGGGAGGTTATCCCAGCTACACTGGGTGCACAACATGATTTAACCTTGTACATGGTGCCAACCTCACACACATCTATCTATCCATTCCAAAGTAACATTTATTTAGCTTAGTGACTCTAAAATTTGCACATTGGCCAGTCAAGAGCTAATGTTTTGAAGCACAGGGCCATTCTCTCCAATTGTAAAACTTGCAAAGTGTTAATGGAAACACATACGCTCAGAGATAGTAAATAAAGTATTCCATTTCAATAGTGTCATTAACTCCTGAAATATAATCAGCAAACACTAAATGTGTACTGTAAATTGAGCTTTTGGAAATCAAAGTAAAGTTTATTATATCATCAATATAACTAAAAATTGACTAAATACATATGACATATTTTCCTGGTGCAAGAGCAAATGCAATGTTGTCTCCAGTTACACTGCACTTATAACTCAGTCCAATTCATTGACTCATTCTGCATCAATACACAGGCATGAGCAAATATAAATAACTTGAAAACAGAACACCAGCAGTTTTACATGAATTCAGAAATAATAACCTTAAATTGTCAGGATTTATTTCACAAAGGTAGTGTTAAAGTTGGAACAAATCTAAAAAGGAGGGACAGATTCAGACAATTAAAGCAGCAGGAATGTGATATTTGAAATCTGAATAGTTAGACGTCTCCATTAAATGTTTCTCTTTTTAAGTACTATTATATAGTGAATGTCTTCTCCATGTACTGCTGTAAATAAACAGAAAATGTCACAAACCTGACAAAGTTTTTTTTTATGTCTAACAAATTTGGTATAAAAAATGGATTGCTACAAATGAGTATGTATATGTGAAAACATCCTGAATTATCTTGGATACCCAGCAGTTCATGCGACGATGGTAAAATATTGTTTGAAATTTTGTTTAGTGCTGTTTAAAGCAGTGTTTATTCAGTGAATTCATGTAGTATGTTCACTCTTTATCAACTTTATGATAGCTTTCGAGGCAGCTCAGGCCCCTTCTTCAGGCAAGATGTAATCATGATCATTACACCTTGCCTGAAGAAGAGGCCTGATCTGCCTCAAAAGCTTGCATATTGTAATCTTTTTAGTTGGCCAATAAAGGGTGTCATTTTGCTCAACTTCTCATTGTATCCATAATGGTTAGCAAGGTCCAACACAGTGAAATTCAAGTCCTGTTGTATATAGTACTCCTATTAAACAAATAATGACCAGATTATTCAATTTGCAAATATCCTAAATGCCCAAAAATACAGGCACCACTAGGAAACCAGCATACTATGGTGTCTTGCTCTAGATGCAAAAAGCTCCACTGATCAGTGCAAATCTTGGATTGTAACATGAGAACTGCTTATTGGATTGCAGGTTCTCTGAAAAGAGATAAAGCAGTTGTTTCAGGATTAGGACTGAAAACAAAATTAATGGTCCAGATTCTCAACAATATTTCTGCTTACAATGGCTGCCCAAACTGGAAAAGCAACATCAACAGCATTCGACCTCTACATGCAAACTCCCAAAGTACAGGCAGTTGGCGGTGTGTACTGCTGGAGTAGAATAAACAAAATCCAAAAAGTATGGACTACTTTGCCAGATGCATAGTCTATGAACTCTAGGCAATTCTGAATGTGTCTATACTAACAGGCTAAACAATGGGCTTGGAGTTAATACTTTGTGACATCTTCTGAAAAGAGAATATGCAGTAATATTTTACATCATTTTGTCAGGAAAACTGTATTCTAAGTAAAACATCTATCATATACAACAATGATAATCATGAAAAGGACAGGAGATTTCTAAAAGTGGAAATAAACAGATAAAAAGGGAAAATTATAGCTTGTCAGGTTGACCGAGGATACCAAACTTACATTCCAGGACACTTTCTACCAATGCTTACAAAGTACATTTTTCTGGAAAACTCTTTACAATCACTAAAGCATATACTACTACAAACCCTTCTCCCTCCTCTTCAGCGTCCATTTATTCTTGATGTTGCAAGGCATATTGCACTTTTACTATTCAGCCAACTGAACAACTGGAATCGGTTGCCTAGGTTTCACTTGGAAACAAAATCAATGTGCTGACAAAAGAGAATGTGCGTTTATAGCTATATTTAACCAATGCTTGGCTCAATGTAAATTTGTCTAATTTAGGCAATCCACAATCATCCAACACATTAAAAGCAAAAATATTCTTTCTTAATGTACATTGGCACACACTGTAATCCTGCAATTTTAAAGTAAAGTAATTTGTGCATCTGAATTTTATAACTGAAGTTGATTTTCCCACACAATTCTGCCATTAATATCTTCTTCTTAACACTTTTTAGTGTGCTTATTAAAAGTATGGATTTCTACTACACCTTGCAACATTTGGATTCAGGTAGTTAGTGTAGAATCCTGTTTTGACATTTAAACAACAGTTATACTTAAACATACAATATAAAAAATATTAAAATACAGTATAACCTTAAATAACACTGCATTCCAATTGATCTCTAATGACTGGGAGTCTGGGCACAAGTGTCTTTTTTTCACTGCTCCTCTCCATAATTTATACAATGACAGCATCTCTCTTGACCCCAACAACTGCATCCTTAGTGACGAATCACTAAATCAGCTGAAGTTTGCAGATGAATTGACTCCAGATGTCTAGAACAGGCATGTCAAACTCACTACCATTGGTGGACCGCTGCGACTGCCATATGTGCGTCAGCGAGCCGCACTGTAACAAATACTATTATACAAAGTTACTGTAGCTTTCTTTCCAATACTGAAAACTTTAAAAAATGTAACACTTAAAGTTTAAAGAAAAGCAATTTATTTCCATACAATCTCCGTACAACAGCGTACAATTATAGTCTTAGCCTCTTAGCTAGGTCCTTATATAGGAGTCTTACAGTCTGAGACCTACAGTATTTCTTTTGTCCCGACACTTGGAATCTCTTGTTAGTAACCAGTTTGTCAATATCAGACTTGAAATCTTATGCAGCTGCAACTTTTATGAGGGATGAAAGGTGCTCGACAGTAAGTCTTGAGCGATGTGGAGTTTTGGTAGCTTTCATTAACGGAAACAATTGCTCACAAACGTAAGTGCTCCTGAACATAGACAGTACTCTCAATGCCAACTTTTGGATCTGCACATATGAGGGTGGCAGATAAGCATACAAGCCTGGCACACCAACTTTGTTGTATTTTGCCTTCAGAACAGAATCTTACTGCAGTTCAATCAATTCCATTTGGATATTCTCAGGCACATTCTCAACGTTGTAAGTGTATGGTGACATAAATAGTGCAAAGGCCTGTTCGTGTGAACTAAAATAACGAAAACGCTCACTGAATTCTTGCTCACTAATTCAAGTTGGAAAACAAATCCTCCAAAAATCAAATTTTACTAAGTTTACTTCAAAGTTTATATTGTAAAATAAGCCGATATGCAAAAAGCCCCCTGACCTACACTAATTTTACAAACTCAAAATCACAAAAATTTGTTAACAACTCACCAATTTCTTGCATCCACTTCAGATCTTCAGCTGTAGTCTGCACTAACTGTTTGTTACAATGCTAGCACAAAATTACATTAAACTAGAGCAAAAAAACATGAAAATATGCAAGCTATTACTACTCGTGATGGTCAGTTCTGCCCAGTGGCCAGTCTCAGAAGCCCAGCCAGTAGTGTAGCCTGTCAGGCTGCTGCAGCCTAGCACTTCAGTTGCAATGTCGCGGCTCATTAACTTTGGTCAAGGCTCATGGGGCTGGGGCAGGGTCATGCCTACGGTATCAAGGAGTTGACGGCATAGCTGCAACTATTCTAGCAGATGACGTTTCCGGTACCGTAATGCCATGGGAAAAAGCGCTTTTGTCAGAAGGCAGAAGAAAGAAAAGTCAATAAGTAACTCCAAAGATGCAGAATGATTCAATCATAAACGATAGTAATCATTTTGTACAAGTTCAGTGCTAACTAGGATCTGTCATGTGGGCCGCACAGATTTCTGTTGCAGGTGCATGTTCGACATGCCTGGTCTAGAAGGGTTGAGGTTCTGTATCAGTGTGAGCTGGAGCAAGAAGCCACTTGATAAGATTAACAACCTACCATTAATCAATCTGAAATCGCTTAAAATAGCTGCACTGAATACTTCAAGAAATCTTTCATCCCTGAACACTGGGTTTTAAATAGCAAAACTTTCAACAGGATAGAACCACTGTGCTTAAAATGAGAACTTAACAGAGTTTTTTTCCCCTCATATTATGAATTTGTCTTAAAATTCAGTCACAATCAGTGCTGGCCGCTTTTCATTGGCTTATCGGGAAACCACCCATACATCCTCCATAATGGTTTGGCAGAAAAATTCAGCTGCCTGTTTAAAATGCAAACCTAAACTGCACTCCTGAAAATGTGCTCCGCAGAGGATCTATATAGAGTACATCTTGGTTTTCTGAAATGGTCAGAAAATGTCACCTCAGACTTTACTCATTCAATTACGACCAAAGGGACAACATTCTATGTCAATAAAATTAAAGTTCACTTTTCATCACAATGGGCAGTCATCTGACACCTTCCAGTCTGAACAATTACATGAGCCACACCAACATGCACACATTTGACTGGGTATTAGGAATTCCATAGTATTAATTAGCTTTTGCTGCACATCATGTATAATTGTTGGCTGTGCTTTATGAAATTTTAGTATTAACTGGAAGGCACAGTAGATGATAAAATGTCACTTGATATTACAGCATTATAATTTTCAATCCATTGCAGTTAAATTTATACAAATGAACTCTGTGCTATATGACATAATAGGATCTCCAATTGAGATTTAGATTACCTTAAAAAGGATCAAGCTTGAGCCAAATTTCAGAAAGTGATTTAAACAAAACTGTATTGTTAAAATTTGCCAGCTCAAGTGTACACATAAATCCAGTAGCTTTCAAGGCCATGTTTTCAGGAACACCTAACGACTTGAACAAAGTCATTATACTGTAGAAAGGTGCAGCAGAAATATGTTTGTTTGTCAAACGTGATGGTGCATAAAATGTAAGTGATGCCAGTAGAAATGTATGACATGACACAGTTGATTCACATTTAACACTTTGCAATTATGCTGCTTTTCTGGACATGATATGTTTCATTTTACAATGTCAAAGTAATACTAGCAAAGAATGTGTTGTGCAGTGCTGTGTGAGACATTTGGAGTTCCCTAGACATACAGAAAATCCACCAAGCTTGTAAGATTAATGTGTCAGTCACTGTGTACTCTTCAAGATGGGATAGTGGGCAGAGGTCCATCATCATCAGGCAAGCCGAGCAAACCATCCCTACTTATCCATCATCCTTTCCTTTTTTTCCTCCCATCACCCTCTTTCTTCCTGTGACAGCCAAGATGCTTGTAACTTAAAGTGTGTTTTGATTTGCTGTTGCCAACAATAGATAAGAAAATGTATGAGCTAAAGTGAAAACACAGCGTTGAACAACCCATTAATAGTTGCTTGTACATTAAGGCTGTACATAATTTATGCCAGTTGTACTTATTACTTTTTCCTATACATAGTATAGAGAAAGTACAGGAATCGTGAAAAAAATCAACCTTGAGATTTTGATGAATCTTGACGTTTTAGACCTTCCTGAGTCCGAAAATACAATTTTTTAAATTATGTCTGTGTGTAAACATGATAACTCGAAAACACTTTGACCTAAGTCAGTGAGATTTTGTACACCTGCTTTATATCAAAAATAACGAATTGGTACTTCAACTGAATACTTTCATGAATTTTCGAGTAAACTATGGTTATAATTACACATAGAGGATTCAAATTTTGTATAGATATTTATAATGTTAAAATGCAAACAGATATGAAATTTGAGAAACATTACTCAACCAGAAGTAGTATTTTATTTAAATAGCAATCCAAATTTTTTGTATCATGGAAATATAAATGTGTACATGATATTAAAAACTGTATTCAATATGCAAGGTGAGACACATTATTATCCAAAAATAATCGGATTGGTAAAAAAAAAAAAATTATATATATATCTATACTAATAAAAGGCAAAGCCCTCACTCACTCACTCACTCACTCACTGACTGACTGACTCATCACTAATTCTCCAACTTCCCGTGTAGGTAGAAGGCTGAAATTTGGCAGGCTCATTCCTTACAGCTTCCTTACAAAAGTTGGGCAGGTTTCATTTCGAAATTCTACGCGTAATGGTCATAACTGGAAGGTATTTTTCTCCATTTACTGTAATGAAGTTGAGCTTGAAAGCCGTGGGGGCGGAGTTTCGTGTGACATCATCACGCCACCCACGTAATCACGTGAACTGACTGTCATCGCACTATGTAGAAAACCAGGAAGAGCTCCAAAATACGCTGAAGAAAACATGCATTATATAATTGAGAAGGCAGCGAAACAATAAGAAGTGAGCGAGTGACATATACTACCATATTCATCAGTGCAGCTACTTCGGAAACAAAGCAAGGTATAAACCTAAACTTTAAATTAAGTTAATAGACAGGCTGCCGCTGGCGTTTTTCATGCCCACGGGTAATGCGGGATACAAGTTTAATGAGAGGACGCAGGATATAAACGAGAGTTTTGATCACTTTGTAACTAAGTTAAAATTGCAGGTGAAGGGGTGTGCTTATGCAAATTCCGAGAGACTATGTTTGTGGGGGATTGACAGTTAAGGCGGGTGGGGGAGTCACGTCATCACATCCCCTCCCATTTACCTAATTTCGCTCTGAGCTGAGCTCCGCGGCTAACGCCGTCTTCCGAAGCAACTTCATCACACTGCTACCAAATAGTCACAGAAAAATCCACAAGTTAATACACACGCTGTCTCTAGAGTTTCTCCACACTGAATCCTCCAGGCACTACTTACAAAAGGTTACATTGACAATCGCACAGCTGAGAAGCTTCGATGCATGTGCTCCATAACGCGTTAAAAATATAAAGTCACTGTCGGAATAAATAAAGTCAAAACTTAAAGTCAAAACTTGTTTCTGAATATATAAAGTCAAAACTTTAATATATAAAGTCAGCGCTGGAATATATAAAGTCAAAACTTGAATATATAAAGTCATTCCCAAATATATAAAGTCAAAACCTGAGTATATAAAGACGGCGTCGGAATATTTTGGAATATATAATGTAAGCGCTGGAATATATAAAGTCAAATCCTGAATATATAAAGTCAGCGTCAGAATATATTGTCACGCTTGGGTCACAGATTTGCACAGAGACACAAGAGGTCGTAGAAACAAGAAGGGTTTTTATTCAAACACTGCAAACACATGAGCTTAAACGTGCTCCATGACAAGTCAGAGATGACAGTTCCGCTAGGAGCAGAGAAATAGAGAGCGATAAAAGCAAGCAAACAATCAATTTTCCACTGACAGGCGCTGCACAAGGCTTTTAGGTTAGCGGAGTATTGCGCGAAGTTTGCATTACGCGTTATAGCGCAAGTGAGAAAGTAAGGAGCAATGTGAGGGTAGTCTGTGTTTCAGGGGTTGTGGTTTTCCCAGAGGCGTCTGTATCTTCTTGGGGTGCGATCAGCCCTCCAGCTCACACCCTCCCCCTCAGCTTTATTCACATTTCCGTGAATCAAGCGACTCTCTGTACCAGGTTCATTTAGTCTTGA
>JANRMT010048877.1:0-10854 GCA_026402145.1 Polypterus bichir lapradei
GTTTGGACACACCTCCTCATTCAATGTGTTTTCTTTATTTTCATGACTGAAGGCATCAAAACTATGAATGAACACATGTGGAGTTATGTACTTAACAAAAAAAGGTGAAATAACTGAAACATGTTTTATATTCTAGTTTCTTCAAAATAGCCACCCTTTGCTCTGATTACTGCTTTGCACACTCTTGGCATTCTCTCGATGCGCTTCAACAGGTAGTCACCTGAAATGGTTTTCACTTCACAGGTGTGCCTTATCAGGGTTATTTAGTGGAATTTCTTGCTTTATCAATGGGGTTGGGACCAGCAGTTGTGTTGTGCAGAAGTCAGGTTAGTTGGACGATCATTTATTTTTCAACAGGACAATGACCCCAAACACACCTCCAGGCTGTGTAAGGGCTATTTGACCAAGAAGGAGAGTGATGGAGTGCTGTAAATGGTCATGAAAATAAAGAAAACACATTGAATGAGGAGGTGTGGCCAAACTTTTGGCCTGTACTGTACATATATATACAGCACTCAATTACAGTGAATTTAATTTGGATTTATTCACTCTTTAATATCAAAGTGAAGACAGATCTATGCAAAGTGGCCTAAATTAATTTCAAATAATAACCACAAAATGATTGATCACATAAGTATTCACTCCCATATAAGTCAGTATTTAATAGAGGTACCTTTGGCAGCCATGATGGTCTTGTATCTGTGTGCACAGATGTTTCTATCAGTTTTGTACATCTGGACACTGGCATTTCCCCATTTTTCTGTGTAAAACTGCTTAAGCTGTGTCAGGCTGCATAGGAATTGTGAGTGAACAGCATTTTTCAAGTCCAGCCATTAATTTTCAGTTAGACTGAAATCTGCACTCTGACTTGGCCATGTTGTATACCAGCCTTTCTTATGTAGCTTTGGCTTTATGTTTGGAGTTGTGGTCCTGTTGGAAAACAGTTCTTCTCCCAAGATTCAGGTTTCTTGCAGACTGCATCAGGTTTTCCTGGGTGGAGAAGAGTGTCAGGTGTAATTTGTGACAGACGGGTATCAGCAAGAGTGAAAGGGAAGATCTACAGGACGGTAGTGAGACCAGCTATGTTATATGAATTGGAGACCAGAAAGCAGGACACAGAGCTGGAGGTGGCAGAGTTAAAGATACCAAGATTTTCAATGGGCGTGACAAGGATGAACAGGATTAGAAATGAGTACATTAGAGGGTCAGCTCAAGTTGGACGGTTGGGAGACAAAGTCAGAGTGGCGAGATTGCATTGGTTTGGACATGTGCAGAGGAGAGATGCTGGGAGAAGGATGCTAAGGATAGAGTTGCCAGGAAAGAGAAAAAGAGGAAGGCCTAAGAGAAGGTTTATGGATGTGCTGAGAGAGGACATGCAGGTGATGGGTGTAACTGAACAAGATGCAGAGGACAGAAAGATATGGAAGAAGATGATCTGCTGTGACGACCCCTAACGGGAGCAGCCGAAAGAAGAAGAAGAAGATTTCCCTGTGATTTGCTGCATTTAATTTGCATTCACAGTCCTTCCAGGGCTTGTTGCTGAGAGGCATCCCCATAGCATGGTGCTGCCCCCACCATGCTTCATAGTGGGGATGTTATTTTGGCTAACGATAAACATGGTATTTAGTGTGTGTGACACTAGGGGGTGCAACCAAGCCCCAACCCCAGGCACTTATATGGTAAAACAGTCACAAATTCAAATAAGATAATTTTATTTGCACAAACGTAACTCTAATAGGCTTCTCAGTTGTTCCAATACATCACGATATATACAACGCAGAATACTCCTTTTCCTTTCCATCCATGATTCCCAAAGTGTGTAATCCAACAGCTCACAATTCCAACACCCACTCTGAGGTGATGCAGCCCCTTTTTATTTTGGACCTGGCAGTACTTCATGTGACATAGCACTACATGATAGTAGTACTTGAAACGGTGATAATTTTCTTGTACAGCTTTCCCAGTGGCACCCAGGTTGTTCCATGGGACTCTACAGGCAAATTCAAGGGTGTATCAGCCCAGGAGTGCTGCCACCTAGTGCAACAGGAGACTGAAGTTTCCTGAATGTTTGTCTCCTTTACTCCATCCCCTTTATAGTTCCATCCGGGAACAAGAATACCCTCCATCCCAGCCAGAACCTGCATCCAGTGTCCTTTTCTGTTACACCTGATAGGCAAAAAGCTGAATTTTGGTGTCATCAGACCATACAGCCTTCTTCTATGTAACTTAAGAGTCTCCCGTGTTCCTTCTGTGTAATGTGTCAATGGAAGGTGTGTTGAATGGCACCTTAACGGTATGCTGTGGTTACCCACTTTGGTTCTGCAAAGGTTTGCTGGTACGTCAGTCAGTCAGTACAGCATTATGCTATATAACCCAGCTCCCAGGGATCACCAGGTCAGTATTCTACCATTACACACTGGCTGCTGTAAAGTCTTGCAGGGCCCTGAATCATGAATGTGCACAGGCAATATGGAATACCAGTAATGGCACACTGAATACGCTTGACTTGAGCATTCCTAGTTGTCATCCTCTTTCTCTGTACGTTTAGCATTTGTTTGCTCAGAGGTTGATGCGCTTGCTGCTTCCCGAGCAGCACTTCTTTTCTCCACCCTAATGGCCTGCTTGTTCTCTTCTTTCGCCGGCATCTTTTCGCATTAAACCTGATTAAGTCAGTGTTTGTGTTGCAATTACTTAGTACATTTTTGCTTAATTTTTCACTTAAGCTGGCAGTTAAGTCTTCAATCTGCCTCAAAAATTATTTAAGATATGAAGAGGTAGGGGATGAGAACGGCGCCCGTACACATGCACTGCACGCCTGACCTGCTGGCCGCTGCCGAGAGTTGATTCTACAATAAAATAAAATAAAAATAAAAAGAGGAATAACCTTGGAGGTCAATCATCACCCCGAAAGCAGATAGTAGACATCACGTAGTATATGTGTACCAAATTTCAGGTCAATAGGACAAACAGTTTGCGAGCTATAGATGATTTAAAATCCTGGACACACAAACTGACAGCCACGGCAGCACATTATATAAGAAGATACCATTCAGCTAACAAGGTGTGCTACTGCATTATTGACAGATATGCATCCAGAACTTGTTTTTTATTTATATTATTGTGACATTTAAAGCCACATGGCCCTTGTGATACTTATTATTGTTTTATTATATCGCCACACTGCTTTTAAAGAGTATCTTCACAAATCAAGGACTCCTGCCTTGGACCACATGCATATCCAGCTTTCATTTCTTTGCCATGATCTGGTGGAACTGTGTGGCTCCATATCTGTGCTTTGTTATTGAACTGGCAGTGATGCACCACCAGCATCTCCTAGCTGATTCTCAGCTTTGTTCCATACTAAATGGATTTTGTTCTTTTTTTTTTCCAAGCCACGCTTCCATCTATTGCCTTGGCACACCAAGTTTCTGTCTCCTGCACCTATTACTAATTTTCTTTCTACCTAGGAAATTGCACTGATTGACATGATCAGTAATGCCTAGTTTCTCTGGAAAATATATAAATAATACATTTGTGGTGTGAATTATTAATGGGAGAACCTAGAAAATTTCAGACCACATGACTCATCGTTTTTTTTCTAAATGGCATTTCTGCCATTATCCTTGATGTAGCTCTATAGGCCCTGCAATTTCAGCAATGATTAAGTAATCAGTATAGGAACGCTGATTAATTCCACAATTAGAAATAATTATAAGTAGTTCATGGGTGCAAATCAGTTCAGACAAGCAATTATAGAATAGCAAAAAGATCATTCAAAACATATGCACAATCTACATCAAAGAGAGAGAAAACAGTACGGCATATGTCACGAACTTGTATGTGAGCAGAATGGAGAAATAAGCAAAGTGAATTTTCTAGGGAGAAATCTGTGCCTTGCCTTCCTTTTTCAGGCTTGATGGAATTTTATGAGTAGTGTTTAAAAAAAGTAAAGTCAGCTTTTACATATGTCAAAAGTGGCAAATGTCACTGCAATCTAGAATGACAAAACATATCTTAGCAGTTGTTAACCAATTAGCCTTACCTCTGCAGCATATAAGTTAAAGGAAGATAAAGCCAGAATTAACCCATATAATCTGTTAAAACAATCTAAACTGAAAACTAGCATGATGTGAATTTATTACATGTTTTAAGACAATTACAACAATAGACAACATGAAAACCTGTTACACAATCTATTTAGACTTCATAAACATCTCTGGAAGTGCTCTAAATTAAAATCAATTTCAAAACTAAAGGTCAGTGCCATCAAAGTAATGTTTTTGGTAGAATTTTAGTTTATTTTGCTTTGATAAACATTGTTAGCAACAATAGGACTAAAGGAGTTGAAAATGTTTTCTAAAGATTCACTGGATAACTGCCTGGGCCTCCACCTTTCCTTCTGTGCAGTTAGTTTATAGTATCTTGAATTTCAGAGAACCCCCAAGGTTTATCATGCCTTTCCTTGCAGAGAGGATCAAGCTGAGGCATTTGTATTTCTTAAATGAAACCTTGGCTTGAGCCTCACTTTCTTTACACTGGGACTTATTGTACTCTTTAAATATGTTAGGTATGCATTTGGGCCCTCTGATTTACTTTGTTTATCTCTATAAGGTCTTACCACTCATCACAGGCAGGTGTTTTAAAAAGACCCTTATAATGCAAGTTCTTATAGTTTAAAAATGTAATCGCCATTGAATAATAATTTTGGTATTTTTAAAGTCAAACTTATTTCTTCACAAATATGGCATATATATGTTTGCCACACACAATTGTGTTAAACAATTATTCTAAATTAAAAATAAAATCTTGCTCGTACTGGCTGTTAATAATGGAGGTTATGGGTCATGGAGCATCACCGGCAAATAACTTTAAAACTTATCAAATCCATTTATATTTCAAGCCAAGAATGTCACTGAACATTGATCTGCATCGTTACATTACCTACACATTTTAAAATAAATTATATATGCCATTTTTAAGAAAAAACACACCAATATCATGAGAGTCAGCCATTTTTAAAGAAGAGCAGATGTGTGCATTCCCTCAGCGCTTATCTTACTCTGCAATAACTTTTCACCCAAGACGTAGTTTCCTCACAGAAGACCAAATCACAGTAAACATTTCCTGCCATGTGCTTTGTATTAGGTTGATTTACCATAGTTGTTTTGAGAATTCTTTCCAATAAGTCATGACTATCACACAAGCAAATAGAAACACATCCTTACACTGATTAAAATAATATCAGGAATTTGCGGAAAAAATTATTATTTCGACTTCCCTTTTGTGGTCAGAAACATAGAAGGCATTTTCTCTTATATCAAAAAACTTACCTTCCTGTGATGCTTTGTGCCCCATTGCTGCCATTATAAATCACCAGTGCGGACAAGATATTTTATAAAACTTATAGAAAATTCTTAATGTTAGAGCATAACTTCGTGTTTGCCATGTTTGTAAAGAAATAACTTTGACTTGAAAATTACCAAAATTATCCATTAATATCAATGGAAGATAATATGTGTTTCTGCATCCCTAAATTGAAATGTTATTCCTAAAATATCACCAAATACACTAAAATCAACAAAATAATTTCAATAATTAATAGTAGTTACCAAAACACACTCTAAACAAACATTTCTCTTCTTAACATACTCAGTATTTTGGCTGTTTATTTGCTCTAGTAAAGCTTTTACATAGCTACTGTATCATGATTTACACATATGAAACACATATTTTTACACATAAAAAAAATCAAAATTTGCATGTTTAAGGCGATTAAAAAAATATCATCAATATGGCACTCCCTGAGCAACTTGAGAACGAAGAGAAGAGGTGATGGTTGGTTGCGTATGATTACGGCAGTGAGAGGCTGAAGGAGATCGAAACAAAACATCTTCAATCATTGTTATTTTTGAATATGACTCATTGTTACAAAAATATTAATAAACAAAAATATGATAACTAACTCTTTGATAAAGTAACTAAAGCATGTAAAATGTATCAGCTTTCATATCAGTTAACTTCATCTCTGAACACATCTGAATGTTATGGTACCTATACATTTTCTAACTTGTTAAATATTGTAAAGCAGTCCACTTCAACTAAATGTTACTCATCTTAATAGGTGCCATAAGCTGTAATTCTGTGATGGATGCATTCATTTTCATCAGTGGGGCAGTGAAAAGTAGAACAGTTGGCAAAGTAACATAGCATTGTGCTGGTGCTGACCTAATGGATGCTTACTCTCTTACGTTGCTCTTTTAGACAGCTTGGTTTCCACAGAAGGAAAGCTCACTGTTAATCACACTTGTTGAAATTCTGCATGACTTTGGCAAGCTTACTATTTTTTTACACTCACAAAATGGCGCCCATTAAATCTAAAAAACAAATTCCAATTCTAAAATGGTGATGAAATGGCGTCATTAAAGTAACAATAAAATAAGTAAAGAACATAAATAAAAATTTCTAGTGTTCAGGAAACAAAATATCAAGTTGATACATAATAGGTTTGTAACTTCAACCTTGACTTGGTATTATTTTGTGAATGGTGATTAGGGATTAATGAACTTCTTTTCTGGACCCTCAATGGAGCCTAACGGAAAGACCTCCCTTGTTGTCATATCTGATAAAAGAAGCTGTTTCAAGTAGAGATCTGTCACCAGCTAACATCTAATGAACATAAATCTGGATATTTGTTGCACACTTTAAACAGCTCGTTCGGTACATGTTCAATAAATTCAACTGTTCTTAAGGTAAATGGGGGTACAAAGTCACTTTTAAATGGTATGATCTATAAAAGTAGCCACTGAGCATTAATTGCTACTTACATTATTAGATCATTTAAAACTTTAGAAATGTTCAATACTTTTATTTCTTTTTCGGAAACTCAAATCACGTGCAGTCGTTAGGACTGCTGCTTCACAGACCCAGAGTCCTGGGTTCACATCTCACCCTGGGGACTTCCTGTGTGAAATGTTCACTTTCTCCTCATGTCATTGTGGATTTAAGTTCTATATATTTAGATTTTCTTTGCTTATACCAGCAATGAGTATTACAAAACATAGTGTTCTGAAACATGCTTAATCCAGTTCAGGATCATGGCAAAATCAGGTTAAGTGGCAGATGTACTGTAAATGTCTCTTTGTGAGTGAGCATTGCTGTGTGCATGAGATTGATTTGGAATAGGGTGGCACGTCATACAGGATTGGCGCCTGCCTTGAGGCCATATTTACAGGTTGTGGTGTATGGCCGGCCGTTCATCCTGGCCAATACCCCCAAGCCGCCAGGTGGAGCCCTCCCTGCAGTATGGAGGTGCCCCGAAGACCAGCAGGGCATCCTGGACATTGGAGTTTTTATACACAACCCTGCTGGATACCATGGGGCCCACTAGGAGACGCTGCAGGGTGGAACGAGGGTTATTTGCCATACGCCCCGGAAGTACGTCCGAGTTATATGGACAAGGGGAATGACGTGCTTCCGGGGTGAAGAAAATAACTTTTTATCTGACCCGGAAGTGATAAGAGATCACATGGACTGGGGATTGGAACACTTCCGGGTCAGGGAATATAAAAGGATTGTGGGAGCTCCCAGACGGCGAGCTGTGCTGGGTGGAAGGGTGGCAACGTGTCTGGGAGTGGAGGATTGTTTATTGATTAGTAATTGTGTATTTGAATGAGTATTGTGGAGGGGAGGGTGCTTTGTGCACTGTGCTGTGTTAATAAAGTCAACATTTGGACTTTAATCTGGTGTCTGGCGACTTGGACAAGGGTTCTAGGGAGCGATAGCGCCCCCTATCTGTCACGAGGTCCAACCCATTACTCTGAACTGGAAAAATGGGTTAAAAAAACAAATGGATGTAAATGATATATTTTTCTTTACAAGAACAGGAGGCAGAAGGATTACTGTCTATTAGATGTGGTTTATTAAATACAACATATTTTCAAGTCATATGTCATTTCTTTTCACAAAATCTCCATTGTATGTAGGATATGCTGTGTGTTCAAATTTGGTTCAACAAACTGTGATCCCAACTAATTAAAAATATGAATAATAATATAAAATAAAATTCTACCATATGTTGCTTTCGAGCTCTGTCAGTTCCTATTTAATTTTATTTGTTCATGTTGGTCAAGTCAGCTGTTCAATACACCTGCCATCTAATAGAAATCCATGTGGAGCACCAAGCTACAAGGTGCCACCAAGCCAACAATAAATTTAATAATAATTCTGATGGCTATCTGGTGCTGCTGCTGCAAAGGTTTGAGCTTTCATTTATTATTTTTTCAAGTCTTTGCCATTAATATTTTTGCCTTAAAGGAATACATTTATAGAAACATAAAAATACCTACAGTATATAGGCAATTTTGGCATGTGGTTATCTTGAAGGATATATTGCATAATGCTTCACAGCTCAAGGGAAAATGGGTTTCCCATGAGTCTGTGCAGAGTCTGCATGTCCTCACTGTTTATTTTTTGGTACTTTGGTTTGCCTTCCTCATTCCAAAGAGGAAGCAGTTGAAATGAATCAGTGACTCTTAGTATGAGAGAGTCTTTGTTTGCTTTGAACCCAAATGCTTTCAGGATAGGTTGTAACTCACTGTGATTCTAAAAGTGGATTAAGCAAAATCAAAATAACAATATATGATTTACTTTTCAGTATATTTTTGATTTTACTTGGACTGAAACTAGAGTTCATGGCCAAAAGATTTCACGGGGAAATCTACATTTGACACATGTGTGCCTTGGTGACAGTTTAAAGGCTCTAGTGGAGGTAATTCCCCGCTGATCCACAAGATGGCACTGTTTACTAACACCTCTCCTCTTCTCCTCTCTACAGACTGGATGATTGACAGCCCTACAACCTCTGACGTCACTTCCGGTGTCTGACCCCCTGGTTCCACCCTTCCTGCATGGCCTCTACTTAACCGGAAGTGTTGTCATTTAGGAGCAGTCACTTTGAGGCTTGGTTCTATAAAAATGTCTTTTTGCCTTTTTCAATGTGTTTATAACCTGCGTTTGTTTTCAATTTTTCAAGGTTTGTCTGTTGATGCCCCAAACATTTTTGCTTGTCTGAGTTTTTTGTTACAGTGTGTTAACCCGTTTTCTCAGAGACCAGTATCCTGGTAATAAGGGTATACATGGTATTTCTGAAACACCTCAGATTAGCCTAAAGCTTGGTTTGTCTGAAACCAGTCAAAACTGGCATGTTATCTTTAAAACTAGTTTAATCTTTGGGTGTCAAATTTATATTAAAAATTAACAGTTATTTGAATGTACATACAATAAGCAAAGGAATGAGTTTATTTGCAAAATGCCATATATCCATAAAAAAAAATCAGAAATGCTACTTGACCAAATTGCACTGTACTAACCAAATGACATAGCACATACTACTAATATAAAGTTTTACAAGCATATTATATATAAATTGAAGCATTCCATTTTATTTCAACAAAAGCAAAATATCCATTACACGTTAAGGAAAAGCTACATGTCTGCATAAGCAGTGAACAAAGTCATACATTAAAAAAATCAAATAAAATATGGTAAAATACAACTAAAATAAAATAAATATATTTAAAAATCGGTAGTGGTCTCCCCAGACTTTCTCGTATGCTTGGATATGGGGATGGAAATGATTATATTTTTATATTATGTACATCAAAGAATCATCAAAAACAAATCAAATTAATAATATATTTAACAATTATTATAAAAGTAAAGTTAAATAAATCAGACTCTGCAGCTGCATGAATAAAAGGTAAAGTATCATTTCCAGTTAACGAAAATAGCCCAAAAGTTGATAGAAATCTACGTTTTATACTTAATACTTCTGTTTACATACATACATGCACGCATGCACACACACACACACTATTTTCTATCTGCTCTGCAAGGCTTATTCTAAACTGAAGAAACCTGGCAACACCGCGAGGATTATATTTTTTGATTTCTCCAGTGCCTTCAGTATCATCCAGCCATTCCTGTTAAAAGGTAAAATCAAACGTATGCATGTGAATGAGTCCATGGTGTTCTGGATAATGGTCTATTTGTCGGGCAGACCGCAGTTTGTGAGACTCAAGGGCTGTGTTTCTGAAACAAATGTGAGAAACACTGGAGCACCACAACAAACAGTCCTGTCTCCTTTTCACTCTGTACACCTCAGACTATAAATAAAAAACCAGGTCATGTCACTTGCAGAAATTCTCAGATGATGCTGCACTTATGGGATGTATCAAGAAAGGGGATGAAACAGAATAATGGAGTCAAGAGCAGAAATGTGTTTATTGGTGTAAAGAGAATCAAAGAGCCCCTATGCCCGGTCACTATTCAGGGTGTGGATGTAGAGGTAGTGCACTCCTACAAGTACTTGGAGATCAAATACATGGACATCAACAGCAGGCTAGACTGGTCTTGGAACACAGAAGAACTATTTAAGAAAGTGCAGAGCAGGCACATTTTTCTTAAGAGACTGCATCTTTCAGTGTGGTAAGTAATATCTTTCACATCTTCTACAACTCTATGATGCCCACTACGTTGTGTTGGGCTGGTAATATCACTTCAAGAGAGCCCCACAGAATCAAAAATCTAATAACAAGGTCTTGGCAAAGGAGGGAATTAAAACAAACCTGAGTGCCATGATGAACAACACTGCACATCCTCTCACAACACTGAGGACTTTCAGCTAAGAAATTATTCAGCAGATGTGCATCAAGAAACACTACAGGGCCCTTTTATACCATCAGCAATATGTCTACATGATGCCTCACTGGGACTGCGACAACCAAGTCAGAAGTTTTGTTTCTTTATTTTTAAATTTCTTTCCTTTTAGTCATACTGATGGTGTTCAGGCCATTG
>JANRMT010048880.1:6439-16673 GCA_026402145.1 Polypterus bichir lapradei
CAGGAGCTTAGTGTAAAAGTTTTAAACAGCTAAAAAAAATGTAATCGGTATCACAATTGGCCACTTCAGTAACTTGAAAACAGTGATTGGTATTGGCCCTAAAAAAACCTGATTGGAGCATCCCTACTGACTTTCTCTAATATATTTCAACCAAAGAAAGTGATAACAATTTTTAACAGTTTTTTAAATTGTATTAGTCAATTAAATTAGGTCATTTTAAAGTTGTTCATGTGCAGTCATGTTTTGGCTAATTATAGTTGATCTTCAGAAACACACTTGGGCAGTCACGAGGGTAATACAGCTTAACTCTTTGGAGGGTGAATCAATACTTTTTTGATGTCAGTTTTTTTTTTTTTTTTTTTTAATTCTTGAAATGTGGAAAACCTGTAACTACCAAATGTATGAACATTATAGGCATTATAATATTAAAGTGTATATACTTTTCAAAGCAACTAATTGCATGCATTGGTAATTTACATTGTTTGCAATACAGCATGTGGCGCACTGGTGATTAAGTGTTTTCTAACTGTTGATACAGACTATACAGTCTGATTACAATATGATTTGTGCTTCTTGTTCACATAGGTGGCTAGAAAATCATAAAATGGGAATGTGCTGATAACTCACAAAGAAAAATCAACAAATGTCAATTCAATATTACTCTCCAAAAATGAGAAAACAATTATTGTGGTATATAAATATATTTTGATGTTATTTGATATGATCAACTAGGTTTATAGCCTGTAGTGTCCACTAGGATGGATTTTTTTTTTCCTTTATGGTCTTCCCAGACAATAGCTGCAGCAATTCTTTTCATTAACACTCTCATTGACAGTTTGTTCTTACAGCTTTAAATCTGACCGTCCGGAATCTGAATAATCAACAATATGCAGTACATCTTCTGCAAAGTATTTCTTTTGACCATAGTAACAGCTGGTACTTAATGTCATGCTGCAAGGAAAATTAATAACTTAAGTGCCTGGGACTTTGTTGTTTGTTGCCATGTAGTACATAAAATCAAGTCTATGTAAATTGTATAAAAATTTAGCCTACTATAGTACATGTGTCAATTTTGACCATATGAATCCTGTATTAGATGTTGACTTCTGTCAACCCCACTTTCTCCCCTTTATGTTGAAAAAGTTGATGTATATTAGTTATGTATAAAGTGCTACATTTAGATAAAAGGAAATTGAATTGTATATACTGTATGGACAATGCTGATCTAAGGATGGTGAAGACTGAAAAGCATTTAGAAGTGTATGCATATTAAATTTTTTCATTCAAGAGACAATGATTACAAGCTGTTAAAAAGGCCAAGAAAATATGAGGTTACGTCATGAAAATGTAAATATAAATCAAATAATGTGTTGTCATCCCTGAACTGAAGATTATTTCCTACAGTGACATGGTAACCTGTGTTGTGTGGAACAGAGAAGACTAAGTAAAGATCTTGTGCAGGTCTTCCTAAAAGTGTCAGTAGCTCCCAAAGGCTCAGCAATTGTGATCTAGCAAAATTCTTTAGTGAATCTGGTACTTATGGACACACAGATTAATGGGAATCTGGAATAGTCTATCATGTTGTGTGCTTCTGTGGAGACTGCTAACTAACAAGATGAGCTTCATCTACTAAATGATCTCCTCAATTTTAGTTTTTTTTCTAGGTAAAAATAAGGTCACATGATTTAATTACTGAATGCTGTGGTGCTTTTTTCCCAGTTTTGAAATATGTGACATGTATACGTACACAAATTTAAAAAAAAAAAATAATTTGTCCTTTTTCTGAAGATGATGAAGATGACTATGATGCAGACTCTGAGGATATTGACTCAAAGCTTATGCCTCCACCACCTCCTCCTACTCAGACACTTTCTCTCAAAAAAGAAGAGCCTCCTGCCCAGGCTACAAGTGGTATGTTTCTGTTTGCATGTTTGTGTTTGCATTGAAAATCAAATTTGCCAAAGATTTTACATGAGTGTACAATATATCTTTGTTTTCAGCAGTAAGCTATGTATAGCAGTAAAGTATTTATTGTTTACATAATAATTTTCAAAACTTAACAATTTGGGATTATTTGTTCCTAAACGTTAAACAAAGAAGATTTGAAGAGAAAGCTTTAGCAGTGTTTGGTCTAGAATTAATTTTGACAATGCCTTTTTTTGCCCACTTCTGTAATTTTTGGGGTCAAGTTTCTCTCCATGTTGGTCAGTTTAAGAACAGAAGGAAAGATCCCATAGGCATTTAACACTAGAATCCCTGAAGCCTACAAAAAAAGTTGTAATGTTAGGCCACCTTAAATTCCTTCACACCTGTTCATCAGCTGTTTTGCAAATGTGTCATCCAGTACAAGCAGCAAGTAACCTGCTATCCCATTCCCCACTGATGAAATTGTAGTTCTCCCAGCTCAAGCCTGTTTATCTGGGTGTGAGGTGCCTGGAGTTATATAGGATAAATAATATATTGTTATTTAGAATACATACATTTCATGTGTGTTCCATTTCTACAGTACAATAATCTGAATAAATGTAGGATGACAGGAAATACGAGACAAGAAATGTTGAAAACATAACTAAAACGGAAACTTTTTTCATGTTACAGTAACTATTAATAAAATGTTGACGTGAAATGTATAATGTTTGAAGACTGAAGTTCAAATGTCGAATAAATACTTTCACAAAAGGTATAACAAAACAAGTGCGCCTTTCTTCAAGAATATAACTGAAGAAAAAGAAATTATTTAATTTACATGTTGCTGTCAATATATAAAAACCGAAGCCCATTTATCAATTGCACGGCTGGCTTAGAGGTAAGAACGGCTGCTTCAAAATGAGGAGGTTGTAAGTTCAATTCCGGGTTTTCCCAGCATTTTCCATTTTGAGTGGTGAGCTGTTATTATTGCTATCATAAAATAAAAACATATTATCGAGTCTGTTTTGAGTCTGTAACACCCATTGTAAACTTCTGACATTTTTAAAAGTTAGCATTTTTTTTATTCAGTTTTATTCTCTCAGTCTCATTCACTTGATACAACGAACTTGCCTCTCCTTCTCTGAGTTGATGGCGTTTATCTCCATTCTTTTCACAAGAGCAGCGATGACCACATTTTGGTTTTGTCGTTGATGCCTGGTCATAGCTATTTGTCAGAGATGCAGGTGACAGCTGTCAGACTATCATGCGGCATTTGTGCTTTGACAACAAAGACACCTGTGCAGAACGTGTGAAAATCAACAGATTTACACGTGCGTGTGCAATGCTTCTCTTTATTTAGGAAAAGATCCCAGTTGTCCAACGGGAGAAAGACTTTCTGAAACTGTGGTCCTAAAGCTGTTTCTGGACAAAGGCAGAACCGTAGCAACAGACAATTTCTTCACATCACTCTTGCGGTCTAATAAACTGTTGCACTGCAACGCATCTCTACTTGGCACCATAAAGTGGGACAGGAACTTCCACCTGCTGCTAAAGTTACTTCAGTACGCGTGCATTTCTCCATTCTAGTGTTTACAGGTGCATCTCAATAAATTAGAATATCATTGAAAAGTTAATTTATTTCAGTAATTCAATTCAAAAAGTGAAACTCATATATATATTCATTACACACAGAGTGATATATTTCAGATATTTTGAGGTCTATCCAAATGTTTTTGATGATGTTTAGGTCAGGGGACTGTGAGGACTATGCCAAAACCTTCAGCTTGCATCTCTTGAGGTTCATTGTGGATTTTGAGGTGTGTTTCAAATCATTATCTTGTTGTTGAAGCCATCTTCTTTTCATTTTCAGCCTTTTTGCAGATGTTGTAATGTGTGCTGGTATTTAATCCATTCTTCCCTCTCCTGGTAAAATGTTTTTTAGGCCACTGGCTGTAACACAAGCTCTAAGTATGATAAATCCAACCAAATTCTTAGCATTTGTAGGGATGTTCTTTTAATGGAATTCTGCACCCTTTTTTACCAAACATACCCTTGCACATTGTGTCCAAAAAGTTCAATTTTGATTTTCCAGTCATAGGACTTGTTTCCAAAATGTATCAGGCTTGTTTAGATGTTAATCTGCAAACTTCTGACTCTGAATTTTGTGTTGAGAACTCAAGTAAGGTTTTTTTTCTAATGACTCTTTGATGAATGAAGGTCATATTTGTGTAGGTGTCACTGAAGACTAGAGTGTACCACCAATCCAGCATCTGATATATATTCCTGAAAGTCTTTTGCTGTCATAAGGGTTTTTAATTTGCCTTTCTAGCATTCTTACAAGCAGTTCTCTCTGAAAGTTTTCTTGGTTCTGCAGACCTCAGTTTGACCTCCACCATTCCTGTTAACTGTCAATTCTTAATTACATTATAAACTGACGACATGGCCAAATAAAAACACCTTGCTATCGTCGTATAGCCTTCTGCTGCTTTGTGTGCATCAAGTATTTTAATTTACAGAGTTCTAGGCAGCACATTAGAAGTAGACTATGGCTGCCGATTGTTGGAACAAGGTTTGAGGAGTTATAGTATTTATGCAGCTTTAACATTTGCATCACCTAATATTTATTAATGATGACTGTCAACAAGCCATAGCTCTAACAATTCAGTTCTGAGACCCTGGTATAAATTATCTGAGATGTCAAATTTCTTGCGGTGCCCAAACTTTTGTGTGGTGTTCCATGGTGTTTGCATGGTTTTACCCAACAATTGTACAAAACGAAAAAATATTAACCTTGCTTAAAATGCTGAAAGGAATATTTCTTTTTTAACTTTGTGCCTTTTAGAGATCAATTCATCTTTTACTCACTTAACTATACACAGTAGGAGACATTTTGATCAGAGGTGCTCAAACTTTTGCAAGCCACAGTATACTGTATGTACTGCATACAAATGTGTGTTTTTGGCATTCTTTGCATAAATGTTTGTGTCTTTTGTTATTATTGTATAGCTGTCACTATTCTAAGGAGACAATACTTGAAATAACAGTATAATTAACTCATCATTTTTTCCAGATCTACTCCTGAAGGAAACTTTATCTGCTGCAATATGTGCAATAAGAGCCAAGGAAAGTGTGGTGCTGGTATATGATTTCAGTGGAGGGAAACTCTTGCTTCATTCTAGTTGCCACTCCTGTCTCTGAGCCTGTTGTTACAATTTTTGCAGAAATAATTAAATCATCTTTAAGAATAAGAAAATTTTAAAACCATTCTAGGAAAAACACATTTAGCGCACATTGTTGTACTTGTTTGAAATTCATATCTTTATCAGAATACAGTGCAATATTCATATGGAAAATTAACTGTTGTATATGACTATTGAATAAGTGTAAAAAACCAGAACAAAATAGATGTGCATATTTACACAACACGTCTGAATCATTTGTTGGGCTCAATAGCCTAAGTAAGCTACTTGGACTACAATTTTACAAAATAGCCTTACTTATTTAGCAAGGTAATGTTCAGGTCATGAGTATTTAGGGTAATGTGAATACAATCATTTGTTGTCTGTAACAAAGTTCAGCAATACTCTAAATCCAATTACTTTCCAGTTGACACGTTCATCTCATGTAGAATCCCTTATGTTAGACCTGCACTTCAGAGGAAGACTGTTTCTACCATTGTTTTTGCTACAAGATAAATGAATGTAGAGGTGCAACTTTTTTTAGTAAGTACAATTAAAACTGCACATTCCTCCACTTCGGACTGAAGTGTGCCATTTATGACATTTATGGCAAGTGCATGGTGCATTTCTCCAAATATTTGTGATCTGTAGCAGGTAATAGCCCGCCCAGCAATAATAGTTTTGAGGTGCTTCACTCTTTGGGGAAAAAAAAAATCAAAAGTGCTTTTTTTTTTAAAAATTTAGATACGTATATATTCTTTAAAAAATGCATAGTTTGATTAGTTTCACAATGAACTATTTACTTAATAGCTCTAATTTATAGCCCTTTGAAGGAAACCCTATGTAGTATTTTTCATTGTCTATCTGAATTTCTAAAACTACTATAACCCCTAGTGAGTAAATTGGACTACTTTTATATTTTAACAAATTTTGCTGAATATTTTCTGCTTTTGTGATAGTTCCAAAATATATAAAAAAAATAAAAAAAAATCTCCAATATATCGTTTGTAGCCTTTGCTTTAGGTTATTCATTTTTCCAATGATGTTTTATGTTCTTTTCCATGTTCGTTTTTCACAGTCATATTCACTGCCTGGTATACTTAATGACTACATGCTTTTGTGCCACCTAACAGTATAGAGTAGATTTCTTTGCTCAATATTCAGGTAGCTAGTATTGTGTGAATATTTTTTTTATATATGACTGCTTCAGAATTTCAAGAGCCCAATTGGACATGCACATTCATTTTTAGGGGGTCATTTTGGTATTTAAGGGGCACAGTGCAGTTGCACAAATATCTTATCCGATATGAAAAAAGAAAGTTGTATTGTACACAGCTACTTCTGTCTGAAAGAATAGCAGTATGAAACATTTTTTTAAAATGTAGTTAATAATCTCAAAGTAGAAGGTTACCATTTGTTATGAAAGTGTAGAATGTTTGATAGAGTTTAATAGGAAAAACACATTTAACTTGTATTCTTTATAAAATGTATGGTTTTGAAGAAAAGAACAGCAGAATAATTAGCAATGGTATTCGTTACTTAGACCTTTAAAAAAGTGAAGTTTGAATGTCTGCTAAAATTATAATTAATTTTTTGGTTGTTTTTCAGCTGTTTCTGATGAAGGTGATGGAATTATCCTTCCTTCGATAATAGCTCCATCTTCTTTGATGGAAAAGGTAGAATTCAGTAGTTCTTCTGATTCTGAATCTGAGATGGAACGCACACCTCAGGGAGCTGGATCACAACGACAGGGACAAGAGGGAAGCCTGACGTTACCTTTAGCTGGAATAATGCAGAGAGATGCCACTAAGATGCTGCCTAGTGTAACTGAATTGTTTCCAGAATTTCGGCCTGGCAAAGTAAGGGGTTGAAGTATAATGTGTCAGTAGGAAATGTATGCCTATTTAAGATCATGTTTACAGTTTTGTTACGAAATGTCAGTTCGACCAAATACTGTACAGCTTATTCATTTGATGTTTCCAAAATGTTCTTCGTTTGAGGTTTGAAGGTCTGCAATGTACTACTTTCAGAGACAGTTGTTAGTACTTTGTTCTCTGTCCCTACAGTATATTGGCCTACTTTTATCTGTTTTCTTAAACTGAATGGATTCAACTTACTTAGTCTTTTGTTATTATTCATCTTCACAAATATGAAACATAAATAGTTTTGGCAAGAAAATAATTTTTTGGATTTTCTCCAGACATTATTTAGAACTGATCTATAGTTAATCTAATAGACTAAAATTGCATAGGTGTAGTCTGACAAATATTTGTTATGCCTTAATTATTTCTTTTGACTTGTAATTATCACAGTGTGAGGATATAATGCAGTGTGATAGTGGCATTTTAATTGCATCGAAACACTGTCAAGTTCAAGACATTGATGAGTCTGTTAGGACTCAAAAGGTACACTTTCTAGCGAAGTATAGGTACAGAGACATGCCTGTTACTATCAGTTATGTAGTGTGACACTTCCTCCAACTTGGTAATATCACTCTTAACAGCTCTTACAATTATTTGAGGTTTGCTGCAATAAAATCAAACTTGCAGCAAGTTACAAGCCTTAGAGGTTGGCTTTGGGCTCTGTAACAGTTAATAGCCAGTAAGTGCTCAACTGTAGGTATGCACAATGCATACTGTGTCCACAAGCAGTGAAGTACAGTGGCAGCTGCTGGAAAAAGGGACAGTGTTTTTAACTGTACTTTCTGAACTTTTGAACCAACCTAGTGTTTATTTGAATTTTCATGTTTGCTGTCATGCAGTGTTACTCTTGTTTCGGCATGCTCTACATCAATTGGCTACAAAACTATGGTGACCTTTCAGTACTTTAACAGTACAAGACAAAATTTAGAACTGTGATAAAGGATTGTGAAGATATTCTGCAATCAGTCACTCCCATTGGTTTCCTAGTCGTATAACACCTTTTAGAGGCAATAAACTTCAGGAGCTATAGTTATTAAATATGACATGCTATTGGAGTAGAAGTGTTACACTGGCCTTATTAAAAAAATAAATAAAACAAAATATAGATGTAATTTTATTTGTCCCCAAAGGGAAATTTGTGTTTTTACAGAAGCTGTTTAAATCTATACTAATAATAGGCAAAGCCCTCACTCACTCACTCACTCACTGACTCATCACTAATTCTCCAACTTCCCGTGTAGGTAGAAGGCTGAAATTTGGCAGGCTCATTCCTTACACCTTCCTTACAAAAGTTGGGCAGGTTTCATTTCGAAATTCTACGCGTAATGGTCATAACTGGAAGGTATTTTTCTCCATTTACTGTAATGGAGTTGAGCTTGACCGCCGTTGGGGCCGTGTTTCGTGTGACATCATCACGCCGCCCACGTAATCACGTGAACTGACTGTCAACGCACTATGTAGAAAACCAAGAAGAGCTCCAAAATACGCTGAACAAAACATGCATTATATAATTGAGAAGGCAGCGAAACAATAAGAAGCGAGCGAGTGACATATACTACCATATTCATCATTGCAGCTACTTCGGAAACAAAGCAAGGTATAAACCTAAACTTTAAATTAAGTTAATAGACAGGCTGCCGCTGGCGTTTTTAATGCCCACGGGTAATGCGGGATACAAGTTTAATGAGAGAACGCAGGATATAAACGAGAGTTTTGATCACTTTGTAACTAAGTTAAAATTGCAGGTGAAGGGGTGTGCTTATGCAAATTCCGAGAGACTGTGTTTGTGGGGGATTGACAGTTAAGGCGGGTGGAGGAGTCACGTCATCATATCCCCTCCCATTTACCTCATTTCACTCTGAGCTGAGCTCCGCGGCTAACGCCGTCTTCCGAAGCAACTTCGTCACACTGCCACTTAAAGTCAAAACTTAAATATATAAAGTCAGCGTCGGAATATATAAACTCAGCGCTGGAATATATAAAGTCAGCGTCGGAATATATTGTCACGCTTGGGTCACAGATTTGCACAGAGACACAGGAGGTCGTAGAAACAAGAAGGATTTTTATTCAAACACTGCAAAAACATGAGCCTAAACGTGCTCCATGACAAGTCAGAGATGACAGTTCCGCTAGGAGCAGTGAGAGAGAGAGCGATAAAAGCAAGCAAACAATCAATTTTCAACTGACAGGCGCTGCACAAGGCTTTTAAGTTAGCGGGGCAGCGAAACAATAAGAAGCGAGTGAGTGACATACTACCATATTCATCAGTACAGCTACTTCGGAAACAAAGCAAGGTATAAACCTAAACTTTAAATTAACTTAATAGACAGGCTGCCGCTGGCGTTTTGCATGCCCACGGGTAATGCGGGATACAAGTTTAATGAGAGGACGCAGGATGTAAACGAGAGTTTTGATCACTTTGTAACTAAGTTAAAATTGCAGGTGAAGGGGTGTGCTTATGCAAATTCCGAGAGACTGTGTTTGTGGGGGATTGACAGTCAAGGCGGGTGGGGGAGTCACGTCATCATCTCCCCTCCCATTTACCTCATTTCGCACTGAGCTGAGCTCCGCGGCTAACGCCGTCTTCCGAAGCAACTTCGTCACACTGCCACCAAATACAGAGAAATCCACAAGTTAATACACACACTGTCTCTAGACTTTCTCCACACTGAATCCTCCAGGCACTACTTACAAAAGGTTACATTGACAATCGTGTTACGTTATTTTTAAAATGTTTAATTTTCTTAGCACAAGCACAGCTGAGAAGCTTCGATGCATGTGCTCCATAACGCGTTAAAAAATAATGCATTTAATCACACTTTGCATTACAATCAAAGGGGAACTTTTGTCAATGCATGATTTCCTGGTACACCGATAACATTGATCAGCGCATCCCAATTCATTTTAGCCTCGCACCACCTTGGTTTGAGAAGAAGTATGAAAAGATATGAAAAGACATCTAACAAGGATGAAAAAAATACCATAACAATACTTGACGTGTTCCTAGTTTACAGAATATTTGACTTTTTTTTTCATTTTAATATATGGATTGACTGCTGAATACATACGTCACTTGTTCATATTCTATCTATCTAGAAAGAATACTACTGCAAAACTCCAACATTCCAGTTTTATATCACATCTCAAAACACAACTGTTATATATAGTGTTTTAAATTTGCTCCAATTTAGTCGATTTTCTTAATTTTAAATTATTTTCTATATC
>JANRMT010048890.1:0-11563 GCA_026402145.1 Polypterus bichir lapradei
AAAAAAAAAAAAAAAAAAAAACTCCAGAGGTTGGAGAAAAAAAATAAAATCTGTAGGGATTCCAGACCAAGAGACCGCCCAGTCCCCTCTGGGCAATCTACCTCACATAAATCAAAAAGTCCTCTTTGTATTTAGGTTTCTCATGGAAGGACTTGATGATGATGGTCACGTACATGCTTTAAGTAGGTGGTGGTAGCGCAGGCCGCCACCACAAAGAAACCGGAAAAAGAAACAGAAGAGAGAGTTGGGGTCAGTACGGATTTTGGAGCCACTATGAATAGTTATTATGATGAATTGAACATACAGAGTATCATTATTAAGTTAAAGTGAAGTTAGGAGAAAGTCATGCTAAAGTAATGTGTTTTCAGCAGTTTTTTAAAGTGCTCTACTGTATTAGCCTGGCAAATTCCTATTGGCAGGCTATTCCACATTTTAGGTGCATAACAGCAGAAGGCCGCCTCACCACTTCTTTTAAGTTTAGCTTTTGGAATTCTAAGGAGACATTCATTTGAGGATCTAAGGTTATGATTTGGAATATAGGGTGTCGGACATTCCGATATATAAGGTGGAGCGAGATTATTTAAGGCTTTATAAACCATAAGCAATATTTTAAAGTCAATCCTGAATGACACAGGTAACCAGTGTAGTGACATCAAAACTGGAGAGATGTGCTCGGATTTTCTTTTCCTAGTTAGGATTCTAGCAGCTGCATTCTGCACTCGTTGCAAGTGATTTATGTCTTTTTTGGGTAGTCCTGAGAGGAGTGCGTTACAGTAATCTAGTCTACTGAAAACAAAAGCGTGAATTAATTTCTCAGCATCTTTCAATGATATAAGAGGTCTAACTTTTGCTATGTTTCTTAAGTGAAAAAATGCTGTCCTAGTGGTCTGATGAATATGCGATTTAAAATTCAGATTACAGTCAACAGTTACCCCTAAGTTTTTTACTTCCGTCTTAACTTTTAATCCTAATGCATCAAGTTTATTTCTGATAACCTCATTGAATCCATTATTGCCAATTACTAAAATTTCAGTTTTCTCTTTATTTAGCTTGAGAAAATTACTATTCATCCATTCAGAAATACCAGTAAGACATTGTGTTAGTGAATCGAGAGAGTCGGAGTCATCAGGTGCTATTGATAAGTACAGCTGTGTGTCATCAGCATAGCTGTGGTAGCTCACGTTGTAACCTGAGATAATCTGACCTAACAGAAGCATATAGATTGAGAACAGCAGCGGACCCAGGATAGAGCCTTGTGGAACACCATATCGGATGTTATCATATGTAAACATGATGAGTGTAAGCAAATTGCCTGCCTCACATACTTGGCCAGTTTTGAATTGTTGATTTAATTAATTCATTTTGGGATGTGTGAGAATGACCAGAGCCCCCAAAGAAAAAGATGATTATGGGTTGACCCAGGCCACCAAGCCATTAATCAGTCTCACCTTGGCATTGCAAATGGCTTGTGTGTTAATGGATTGTGACTGCTCACGGTTAACAAAAGCAGCATCATTCTCGTTAGGTGCCCCATAAAATGACCCATATGCTCATGCAAAATGTGTTATCACCCGCGTTCAAAATGCTCTACATGTGATTGCAAATAGTGTGGTGCTTGCACACAGACTTTTGGCAGTAATCTAACTCTATACGAACCCACTATTGCTCCCAGCTAATAATTTAATATGTGACCAAACTGGTGACATA
The DNA here is from genome assembly GCA_026402145.1 of Polypterus bichir lapradei. Taxonomy (NCBI): domain Eukaryota; kingdom Metazoa; phylum Chordata; class Cladistia; order Polypteriformes; family Polypteridae; genus Polypterus; species Polypterus bichir. Next base: position 1,708 of record JANRMT010048890.1, read on the forward strand.
CACATGCGACTAGGAGGGAGCTGAATGGACCAAGTGGAGATAATTACCCGCCAGGCCATGGGGTGGCAGGGTGCACTAAAAATACCTTTGTTATCTCTGCAGAACAAATACTTGAAAACCTGACTGATCCAACATCACTTCGATTCCGGCACCCAGACTGCCGTCACTTCCGATTCCGGCACCCAGACTGCCGTCACTTCCGATTCCGGCACTCAGACTGCCGTCACTTCCACTTTTCAGCTTATAAAGCCACCATCATTTCTTAACCTCATCAATTCAGTTTGGAACTCAATGAGATCACATCTCATCCTATTTCTATACCATTTTGCAGCCAGGGACAATATACGAATGGCTGCCCCAAACATTTTTCATGTGTTGAGATGGATTCTTTCACACTGGATAGACACTTACTCGGACAGGAAGATACAACAGTTTTCTTACAGTATTTATTAAATAAAGCATATTTCGTTTTCATCTGTTTGTAGGCTGACTGTTCATTATTGTTGGAGGTACACAAATATAAGCCTACAGAATTGTGTATGTAAAGAAAAGCAATGAAAACATAGAAAACAGTGAAACATTCATTGAGTAAATGTTAGGATGGGTTTCTGGATGACAATATTTTGATTCTTGCACAGACACTGCTGACACTGCTTGTTTTAACACATGAGTATGCTATCTTTTCTGTCTGTTTTTTTTCCTGTAATCCATGTAAATAATGTTGGTCATTTCAACTGAGTTGCACCTGGTTCAATTCAATATTGACGCTTTGCTAAAGCTGCTACTTATTTTCACTTGAGGTGTAAACATCTTACATTAATCTTTTGTGGATTTAATTTACTTTGCCGTTTCACCTAAAAGTTCTTGAACAAGGAGTAAAGTGCAAACATATGTAACATCACAAAACTAACTTTATTGTGTTAAGACAGATAATTCTAGAAACTGACACAGATGACAGCATACTATATTTGGGTATTTCAAAACTTTAGTCCATATGTACCCAACACTGGGAAACCAGGTAAAATGAAGTTGTTTTTTTTTTACATAAAACAGGTGAGTAAACTAAATTCATCTTTTTGTTGACAAAAGTATGTGACGATTTAGTCTTTCTAGGATTCTATTGTCTATACCCATTTTTAGGTGCACTCCCATATAATGTGAAAAGTACCTACTGTTGTCATCATGTCTGTCTGTCTATTCACATGAAACTCTGCTGCCAGTGAAATGTTGACAATTTGGCACACTTATTCTTCAAGGATATTGGTTGGGAAAGAGCAATTTTCATAGAGATATCACAAATAGAAATTGTCTACCTAAAAACAGAAAAACGTTCTGTGTCACATCAATTAAGAGATAGTTTACTGTTTTAAATTTACCTTGAGTGAGGCCATTTGTCATATTTTCTGCTTTTACTTGTCTAACAGACACTTCACTCGGATCAGTGAAACATCTTTAGAGTTGCATGCACGCAGCAGAAGATTTGAGATTGATGCTGCCTATAGAGATGGAAGCAGTAGCTTATGTGAACATCAGCTCACTTCTCCTGTTTTGTTTGTGTGGTTCAGTGGCATGCATACAATGAACATGTAATGAGTATTTACTGTAAAATTACCTCAATGCAGCATTATCTGCAGGTCATAATGATTCAGTATTTCTCTGATGCTATATTTCATCTGCAAAGTGCCACAATGACTTGTTGCCCATCATGTTCCGATGCAGCAAACAACCTCAGTTGGAGACAGTTGTAAAGATTTTACCTCTAAGTTAGGTATTCTTTCAAACATTGTATGTTTTAGAAAAAAAATGAACTACTATCCATTGAACATCCACAATAAACAAATAACTACAAAAAAATTTAACTTTTACACCCTTTGATTTAGAATCTGAAGCTGTCTATGGAAGCAATTTCAACCACTACAAACCAATTTGAGCTCCAGTTTTAACTACAGGACAAGATGTAAATTGCTATAAATTACATGTTTTATGTGATGTGCTAACACAGGAAATTGCCTTCTCACCTTTACAAAAATCTATATATATAATTCACTAAGGTAAGACACCCATGGAAAGCACGCCAGAAGGGCCGTGGATACACTAAGCCGCCGACAAGTAAGACGCCCATGGCGCACGCAGGAAGGAGTCATGCCCACCAACTCCAAGACCATTGCATACGACGACAACTCACAAAGCCACACCCACCAACTTGGACGCGATGACACAGAAAAACCAGCGTCATTTATATTCGTCTGTCGTAGAGGCCACATGCACCTCCAAGCCACGTTGACTGTTCATAGAGGCATGTTTCTCGCAGAGGTGAATCGCCATATGCAGCGTGTAAAACGGTTTGCGATCCCATGGGATCCTTAAAACGATCCTTTACAATTGAGGTTAAAACACAATGAAGTAAGCAGTCTTTAAAAACCGAGTTTTCGGTTATGACGCACAGCCGCGTGCACCATAGCAAACTGTTTTACACGCTACATACAGCAATTCGCATCCGCGACAAACATGCATCTTCTTAGAAGCTCCTGCAGGAACACGAAAGATGTTTCCCTGCCCACCAACACTCCTTTTTCACCGGCCCGTGTCTACCCTCACTCTCTAGGCATTCACACTGTCTGCCCATGTGCCCGGACGCAAAAACTCACCAACCACCCAGTTCGTCCCTTTCGTCTGTGCTAGCAGTCCACATGCACGTCTAAGCCACGTTGACTTTTCATTATTCTTTTCAGTTTCGACACCCGACCGCGTCCACCATGAAAAACCATGCGAAAGGAACAACGAAGCCCCACCTTGCTACTACCGTGGTCGGGTGTCTTGGTGGATTATATATAGAAAAGCAGCCACAACCGCACAGAGCAATGAAAAGTCTACGTGAGTCACAGGTGCATCTGGACTGTGCAAAGACAACAACGACTCAAGTGCCGAGTTGGAGGTGGGCACATGAGCAGGCAGTGCATACTGAACGAGAAATTCAGTCATGGACGATTGTGTGTTGGTTCGTTCAGTGCATTGTTACAATGCTGCTTTTCTTGCTGATTTATTACATTACTGATTTTTCAAATGTTAATTTTCTCCCTGTGCTTAAAAATCATTAAAAAACCGGCCTGATTATGCGTCGTATGGTACACCATAGGGTTGGCTAGTATTTAATAAACAGTATGGTTGTGTGAGATCTGACACAGAATCAAAATTAACTATTGGGGCACTAGCCATGTAATCCCATTTAATTAACAACGAAAATAAAAAACTAAATAAATAAGTAAAAGGCTTCTATGCCTTATCAAGTCTGCTCAGGTCTGAAGTAGAACTTCCTCTCCATTGAGTGTTTGTCCACAATGATACGCCAACCTCCAGGAGTACCTCAAATATGTAGTCCTCTGACTGGAAGGGGTGGAGTCAGTTGCCCTCACTGGGCACTATTTGTGACAGCGCCCTCAACCTTCCTGGGGTGGCATTGCTTACCAAGAATAAGCCAGGAAGGTGATCCTCAGACATGACACAGAAATGTGACACTTTAATGAAGTAACTACAAAACAGTAAGATGCTTTCAACTTTTAGAACATTTAAGTTCCAGAATGTTACCTGAATGTTATCTTCTGATTTAATTGCTAAAGGTGCCGATTTCAGTTGAAGATAACAAACTACTTTGTGTGAGATAATAAAGTGCTTTGTCCGTAGAAACCCTTAACTGGTGCATTAGCAACATCTATTAGATTGGACACAAAAAAGGAAGATAAGCAAAAATCTATATATAGTAATAGAGCAAGATAGAGATTTACAAGCTCAGTCTTGAGATTTCCAGAATCAATACTGAATCGGTTAAATGAGAAATAACGATTAATTGGAAATTCGATATTTTTACCCAGGCCTAATATTGATGATAAATTGTAACGACTGAGCTCATCACTCTATGCAGGGCAGTCAAATATTGGGGCTCATACATTGGTCAGAGAAGACCACCAGAAAGAAGAAGAAAACTGAAACGAGGCTGTTGAAGTTTTCAGGAGACAATTCCAGAATGGTCCTTCCAGAACGCTGCATTAATCTAAGAGGCAATGCATTTCATATAAAAGAGACCAATACAAGCTCTTTTAAAAGTTACTCACAATGACAGGTCAAGAATCCACATTTTTTCTGACCCATTTAAAACAATTCATGGTCACAGGGAGTGGAACCTACCTTTGTAGCAGTGGGTGTAAGGAACAAATCTGGACAGAACACCTACACACTTAGGCTCACTCACGTTGGGTTCATATAAAGGCAGGCAGTCTAACCTGCAAGTCCAACAAGTGTCAAATAGAGACGATGCCTCAGCAGGAGTTAAACACAAGACTTTGGGGTTGTGAAACTTTGGCACTAGCCACTGCACCACCATGTCACCCTATATGTAATTTGAATTGAATTGAATATTATGAATTGACACAGTCAGTAATTAATAGAACAGACATTTCTTTAGTAAAATCTCTGCAGACATACATGCAAGTAGTGACTGTCCCAAAGTTTAAAGTCAAGACTTAGAAGCTGTAAAACAGCAGCCCTCACCACTTTATTGAAAATGGCAATCATTACATGACTACACTGAATGGTTAAAGTACCAAATATACTGTCATTTCTACAATGAAAATCTGCATTGCTTCATACGAAGTATAATTAATGTTCTGAGCAAAAAATAACTTTCTAAATGGTAACCTACAGAGAATGTGATTTAAAGAAATATTGTGCCTCCAGGGGACCCTGTATTACAGAACGGAAATCTCCTACTTTGCTTCAGCCCCATAATAAGCTAGGCAGCAACCTTATGACAATCACAGGTGCCAAAGAGGCCAAGAAAAATGTTGACTTAAGAAAAATGGATGTCTCTGGTGTGGAAATACTACTTTAAAGCAAGGACAGAATCTGTGAGTAATGGGATAAATTGCACCCCCAGAAAGCGTTTTTTTAAGCCTCGATTTAGTGCTGAATCCTTTTTCCCTATGAACCAATGGCTGTGCGCCCAAAGCAATTCCCGTCTGGACAGTAGGTAACAGTGTGAAGCCTATTAGTGCTGGAAGGGATGCTCAAAGCTGTGCTTAGAGACAAACCAAGAGAATATAACTACAATAGAAGTGAACACTGATTAAAGTGGAAAACTGCATAATTATTGTTTAATTCTGAATACCTCTAGAAATGATATCCTGTATGAAGTGAGTTTATAGTTATTAAAATCAGTTCTGGCAAAGAGAGTAATAGAAACTATTTGTGCCTCATTTTTTTCCCAGAAAGTTAAACTGTCACAATCCCAAAGCCTTGCTGTGCAACACTAGCTGGGCAAGCATTCAATACTGTGGTCCTCATGTCTACTTTAACCAGCTCATTAAATTTTCTTTCATCTTAACTCGGATCAAATCTTAAAACTCTTATTAACTTTACTACTTAAAAAAAAAACAAAAAACGCTTTTCCTAATTTATAACATGAAATATTCACAGACTTGAATTTTCCAGTTCAGGGTAGCTAAAGCCTGTCCCAGCAGCATCAAGAATAAGGCAGGAGCCACCAGTGAGGTGCCAGTTCATCACCAGGGCCATCCATGCACACACTTAGACACATACATGGATACATGGCCAGTTTTGAATTGTTGATTTAATGAATTAATTTTGGGATGTGTGAGAATGACCAGAGCGCCCAGAGAAAAAACTATGGAGAAGAAGAAATTTCACACAGTGACCAGACATAAGACTTGAACCTAGGATTCTAAAACTGTAAGAAAGAACAATCACTAAACCACTATATTCTTTACGTTTTTACATCTTAATATTTTATCTTGTCAATCTGTAATTAAAGAAATTGTTATGTATACCTAGTCAGTAAATCCAAGATATGTAACTAGGTCGAAAAGGCTTTCATTTTTTCAGCAGTTCTATTGTCTTAGTAATTGTTAATGAATGTTACCTGCTTTGCAGTGATATTCACGATATTTACCAGACTCCTATCATTTCCGGTTCTGGGAAAAGAAATTAGTTGGATGAGAGTTCTGAGAAATAACACTGCATATACACTGGAAATTGTGCTCACTTCGAGATCTAGTAAGATACAGCATGTTAAATCTTGAGAGTTTCTACACATTTTCTTAAAAGAGATGACAGAGTTTGAAACTGTATGCAAAATATGTTGAAATCCTAAACATCATTTTTGATGACCCCATAAAATTATTATTTTTTGAATAACTTCACATCATTTCTGTCTCATAATTCAGATTTCTCCCATGCTTGTTAGGTTAACTGGCAACTCTAAACAAGTTATTCAAGAATGCAGCTCTGATCTGAAGTCTAGCCTGGAGGCAATATAAACGACAAAAGGAAAAGCTGCTGTTACCATGTCTTAACCTCAGTGCGACTTGTTGGTTATCCAGCAGAGCACCTCTAGCATAAGGCTAATTCTACCACAGTGCCACAGGATTACTACTTGGGGTCTTTTTGACCAGCTGCCATCAAACAGTACAATAAATTTTATGCTTAGACAGTTTCTTTTGCCATTTTAATACATTCATTTAAATAAATTGTCATAGTTGTAAGCGTTAGGCTTGTTTTGTTTTCCAATCTTTTTCATTTGCTGCTCCCCTTAACTTTTCTTTGTATACATTTATGCATTGTTTGTAATATTCCTTTACATTGTTTTTGTATTAAATTAATGTATTTATGGCACCTGTGGCCACAACTTGTAAGTTTATTCATCCTTTGACCATTTTGTATTTTTGGACTTTCTATATTTTGAATATTAGCTGTGGTCAGTTCTGGGTTAGTAGACTTGTTTTTGTTTTATTACCTTTTTTTGTTCTTTAAAATTTTTATAATTTAGTTTTTTTTATAAAGATATTTGAATTTTTAATGTTTTTAATAAATATGTTTTTCTGGTTTTGGCCTTATCTTTGTGGTGAAATCATCACAGTAAAGGTAAAAGTGAAGTGCATTGGACACTTGAAAGCCTGTTCTGTTTCCTTTTACAGAAAGACCAGAAGTCAGAGAAAAGAGACTCTGCCCAAGATGATCATAATACTCTGGGATATCAAGTATCATGATATGTACAGAAGAAACCTAACACCCAGTCACATTGTCCTAAGGTGCACTTTAAAAGAAAGAATGGTGTGAGAAGGTGTCCATTCACTTCTGTCCAGGAAACTGAGATGAACTCTTCTATTCCTAAGCAACCAAGAAGAGAGTAATAAAAATATCCTTACCTCTACACTCAGATATGGTAAGGCAAGTTTAGAAAATGAATGAATGTATGAAATACAGTATTTTCAGTGTATAGTAAAACCTCGATTATCTGTCAGGTGTCGGGACCAAGGCTGTGATGGATAAGAAAAAAGACGGATAACAGAACGGCTACTTTAAAAATAATATTCATTAGATTAGTTTAGTGAATAGTCATATTTATTTACAAAACAAATTATATTAACAAAATATAATATAGGTTTAACAAAATTAATTAATTTATATAATATTGCAACAACCAACATAATAAGCAAATACAACTCAGAGGTACTGGAGTTTTCTATGTTTTATTTGGAGTCTTTGTTCCATAACAAACAGTGTCCCGTCTTATACCATGTTATCTGGGTTATGGAGCACATGTCCAAAACAATAAATAAATATTTCCCTACCAACCAGTTTACCTTCTGCCACTTGCATTCTTTTTTCTCTATATCGCAAACACTCCTGCTTATTGTCTCATGACTCCCTACTCAAAATGTCCACCGCACCTTCTTTTCTCCTGACTTCTCCTGTCACTCATCTCCAAAGAGGCATGTTCGCCCCTTACAGAACAGAATCCCTTCACCCTGTCCTATCACTTACAGCATTCATTCCACCCTTTCTGCTCCCGTACAGTGCATCAGAAGCTGCCAGCATGTCACAATATACTGTATTAGCAAAACATAGTATAATAGGATTTAAAAAGAAAATTACAAAACATTAGAAGAACATTAACATTAATACAGAATAACATTACCGTCAGTGGTTTCCATTTTGGACACATTTTTCAATTCTTCCAGCATGACACTTTATATCTTTCACGGTTCTTCCTACTCCATAAATTGAAGCAATACTTGAAGCAGTTTTGTTATATTGTAAATGTTTAATCATTTCAATTTTTGTGACAATTCCAACACAATATGCATACATTTATCAGCCATAACAATGTATAGTAGAAAAATTAAAGTTATGAAACGCTATTAAAACTGAAGGTACGTAACGGACACTGTGGTGCTGGGAAAGAACGCTATGCGCTAGCACAAGGAAAAGTTGATCCAATGTGCAAAGCATGCAGCGTACTGCACACCAGTAGTAGTACAGTAATTGGTGGGCGCTGGCATGTGCAATTTTTTTTTTTTTGACCAAGATCAATGGAAACTGATGGTTAATCAAGTGATGGACTAAGTTTTACTGTATCTGTTTTGTTAGGGTATACTATAAAACATGCAATATAATGTAAAGAAACACGTTTATTAGATATGAAATTAAGCTTTCTAAATTGGAGTCAGTGGCTCACAGAATAGTGCTTGGGCCTTGATTTGTTTACTAACTAGGGTGGCTTTGTTATACAATTTCCTGGCTGGCATGTTCTCCTGAGGTAGCATAAGTTTAGATATGGTATTGCAATACTGCAGGTGTGCACAATGATGCTGCTGGAGTATGCTTCACTGAGCGTGGCGTTTCACATATGGTTGCTCTAGTACTACGAGCCTCCTATGACAAGGCCTCATTGGTGATGGCACTGTCACTTTGTAAATTAAGCTTTAGCACAGGAATGATGCTTTGACTTAATTGAATTTCTGAAGTGTGGTACTCTTTTTACTTTCCTGTTTTTTTTTATACTATATTTGTCTTCATTTTTGGATTGTGTATTTACTTTTTGTTTAATCTTCTTGTTACTGGATTTTTCTGCATCTTGCCAACTTTGCTATGGCCCCTTCAGTGCACGAAACTGATATTCATTCAAGACTACATGGAGATTTCATTTGATATCCAACAAATTCAAATTCCTTGTAGTCGGGACAAATTAACTCAGAAAGTTATGATACGGCTTCTAAGTGTATGAATTGTCTTCCTTCTAGAAAGACCATTTAATGCCCATGTTCCTGCGGTTTTCTGCTGGAGACTCATTTTTGATTTCTCGCTCAATGACATGCTCTCACTGTAGACTGATTGACAAGAGTAAATTGGCTTTAAATTACATTCTTTACTTTGTTACAGTAGGCATACTTAGTGCATTATTCTGGAGTTGATGAATAATTGGATTTTGCCTAAATATAGTAACTGGAACAACACTACAATCCCAAAACTGTTGATTAAACCTAATAAAAGAAAACAGATTCCCCTTAACTTATTTTAAATGTTCTTTTAGTATGACAAATTGAAAGCCTACTCATATAAAAAGCAGGGTACTCATCTGTTTTCAAATTCAGTTCTGGAAGGACCCATACGACTGAAGCTTTTTGTTCCAACCAATTTCATAATCAACACATCATTCTTACTTTTTGATGATCCCACTTGCCTACAAGTTTTTAATAAATTTATATTTTTTGCCATAGCTTTAAATGTTTACATTTCTTTTGCCATTTTCTTTTTAATTTCCCCTATTCTGTAGAGTTTGCTTCCTTAATTGTATCCAAATGCTGGTGATTACCAACAGGCAGACATAGGACTAAACAAAACTGAATGCTAGAGGGGAGCAATCACTTCACCAGTTTCACTTGTCTGCTTATTAATAACCGTTTCTTACAAAATAACATATAACTGAATATGCCACAGAAATAATTGCTTTCCTTTAACCTTCGATGTTATTAGCTTTTGGATTCAATTTAGGGAACAAACT
>JANRMT010048895.1:228-13851 GCA_026402145.1 Polypterus bichir lapradei
AAATAACATCCTTTAGTCAAAAGTTTAAACTGTGCTCCATGACAAGACAGAGATGACATTTCTTTCTCACAATTAAAAGAATGCAAACATATCTTCCTCTTCAAAGAAGTAAACGTCAGGGGCAGAGAATGTCAGAGAGAGAGAGCGAGAGAGAGCGCGAGAGTAAAGCAAACAATCAAAAAATCAATACGTGCTTTTGCGATTTTAAGTATGCCGAAGCACCGCGATAAAGCGGCATTTTGTAGAGGAGCGTCCGTATCCTCTAGGCAAACAGCCTCTGTGCAAACAGCCCCTCTGCTCACACCCCCTCCATCAGGCAGAGAGAGTGAGAGAGATAGAGAAAAGCAAACAATCAAGCACTGGGCGGGAAGCACATTGTATATCATTGAGGAGTTTTAGTTAATATGTAATACATGCGCTGATTGGGTAGCTTCTAAGCCATCCGCCAATAGCGTCCCTTGTATAAAATCAATTGGGCAAACAAACTGAGGAAGCATGTACCATAAATTAAAAGACACATTGTCCGCAGAAATCCGCGAACCAGCGAAAAATCCGTGATACATATTTAGATATGCTTACATTTAAAATCCGCGATGGAGTGAAGCCGCGAAAGTCGAAGCGCGATATAGCAAGGGATCACTGTACAGTTAGGTACAGCATCCCCCCACTTTCCATGGTAGGATCGTTCAACTCATCTGAGCCCCCTAGAGGATATATAAGTGTGCAGGTGTGGCACTTGATATCAAGGAAACTGAAGCACATTTCTTTAAAGAAAAGTTATTGATGGATACAAGGATTATAGAAATATCATAACAGCTTATATATCAACAAGATGGGAGGTGAGACAGACAAACATAACACAAAAAAGAATGTCTCTTCTTAGTTATGTAGGATAGACTGGTATTACCTATTTTGCTGTGCCTGGAAAGCAAGTACTTGGCTTATAAATCCACTTTCACACACTTTTAATGTCAACAAAAGAGTCTTAGCCCCCTAATAGTTCTCTTTGGCACAGAGCCTCTGGTGCTGAAATGATAAAATGAGCAATCACAAAGTGACAGCCCAGAGATGTCTTGTTGTGATACTAGCTGCAATATGTGCTTGCACAAAAAGCCATAACTCAAAGACTGTCAATCCTAATGGACATATCTTTGCACCAATGGTCAACCAAAAAGGATGGGCTTATATACACTTAAGAAACCAATAGCAAGAAGTCTACTCCTTCCTTTAAGAACCAATTAACACCCTAGATCTGGGCTCTGTCTATTAAACATGCTTCTCAGCCCGGCTGTAAATCTGCTCCATATCGCAGGACACATTGCCTAAGGTAAAGGCCATAACAAAGGCTGGAGTGATCTCTTTGTCATTAAAGGGCAAACTGGTGCTGGACTAGAAGAATGGAAAACTCTTTGTAAAGGACAGACATATACTAAAGGAGTCCATAAAGGAGTTGGATAAAGAGGCTAATAGTCCAGACCTTGCTAAGGAATAGAAGGTGCACAAGTTAAAGATAAACTGAACATAAAAATCATATGTGCATCAATTTCTAAGGATGGAAGATGACTGATCAACAACTGCCCAGCAGATGTAAACATTATGGTAGCCAAAAGCGGACACCCTGTGTAAAAACCTCAAAGAAAAGTGTGCTTAAAATCCCTTCATGTGTAGCAGAGAAAGCTGACCAGGAAAGGGACAAAGCATCATCTATACCAAAACCACCTACACCAAAACTACACCTAGATTATGAGAACTATTCATTGTAACTTAATAGTTAGGATAAAGTCAGGTACAGTAAAACCTTGGATTCCGAGTAACTTGGTCTGCAAGTGTTTTTGCAAAATGAGCAACATTTTTTAAATAAATTTTAACATGATAAACAAGTGAGGTCTTGCAATACGAGTAGTACATATTGTGAACATGGTGAACGTAGCCCCAAGGGGACATGGTCTTAAAAAGTGATACAATGGGAAACAAACACAGCTTTTCATCTCCTCTTTGCGGGATCAGCTGTTAGCTTGCTGCTTGCTGCCGTGCTCCATGATCTGCATCTTGCGTGGGGCTTAGAACATTTAAAAGACCATACCGTGGCTATCCTAGTGTCTCACTGCACCAGACATCCTCTGCTCCAGTCAGGGCTCCCGAGCCACCACGCCCCTTTGAGGAGGAAGATTTTGTGTTCTTTTGATCAAGAGGCGGAACCGTGACGATCGGTTTTGACACTGCGCCCGGATCGCTCCTGAAAGAGACTTGTGTTTGTTCTGCCTGTATTAAAATAAAGTTTTGTTCTATTGAAAACCTGGCAGTATATGCTTTGTCTGCCGAGTGTTATGTGATCACAACTGAGCCGATGGTTCTTCTCTCTTTCTCTCTCACTGCAGGATTGTGGGTAATCGTCTCCCATGCTCGGTCTCAGTCGGCGTGCCTCACTTGTATAGTCAACATCCGTATTAGCATATACTGTATATTAAAGCATTGTGACCATGTGTGTTTACATAACAATTCTTTGCAAAGGTAAAGTGCACGTTAACTTGTTTTATGTATTTTTACTTTATATTTTGTATTAATCATTTTTATATTGGGTTGTGGAAGCAATTATCTGAGTGTCTATTTTTTCTTATAGGGAAATTTGCTTTGATATACGAGTGCTTTGGATTACAAGCACGTTTCCGAAACGAATTATACTCGCAAACCAAGGCACCACTGTAATGTATTATGGTTATTGGCATTACTGCAACTGAAATATAATAATCTTTGTAAAGGATATCTCTTTAGCTGTTACATATTTCTTCCTTAATCCAGTAGGAAAGTTCAGAAGAGCATTTCACACACACACACAAACAGAAACTATGTTTAAATAGGGGACAAAAGCCAGTGCACACTAACTGTGAGTAAATCAGTGCCACAATGTAGAAGCTAAAAGCTAAATAACTTATCCAGTCTGATCACATGAATTGAAAGATCAGCATTCATAAGCCATGTGCCCTTTTCCTATAGGAGAGAAAATGTTTAACTAAGCTGCTCTAATTTTATTTATTTTTTGCATTGTTTGTTATTGTCTTTCATCCATATTTATATATACATATATATCTATATATACACTCCATTCATGCTCTAATATCCTTGTGTTACAAAAAAAACATGCAACAAGCATGTTTGGGTCAAATTTTGAAAACAAATTTATCACCCCGTCCAAACCACAACAGAAAAAGTTAAAATTATTTAACATAGAGTTTTATCAAATTATGAACCTTGTTTATAACTTGTATAGATGTTTTCATATTCCTGGCTGAGAGTGAAACAGAGATCCTTGGGGTGGGCAGAAGTTAAAATTCTTACATACGCTACATTAATTTGGAGACCCTGGGTGGGTGTCTCACTAATTTTTTTTTAATTACTGATAATTAACTGATTAACATTAATCAGTTGTTCTTCTCGCATTATACACACTTCCTACAATAATGTGCTTAGAGATTTTCTGGACTTTCTTTATTTTACAAGTCTTTTTCCGTATAGTGTTTTATTTTTGGAGTTTTAGTGTGATGTCCCAGTCAGCGTGCATTTGTTTTAGTGAGAGTGGGCTAACCTGTATGGCTGTAACTTGAGCCTTTTTGTCTTCAAATTAATCAAAGGCTTCTAAAGCCACAAGACAGCCTGACACCATTAATCATGAATAACAATTCGACACAAGAAAGAATGGCCTTAACTACTTAGAATTTTTCGATAACTGGCAAAAATACAAAGTCTTTGCGGATGATATCCGGTGCTGTGGCTTGTTACTCTGGGTTCAGGTCTAGTGCATTTGTCTTTTCTCACCACATGCTCCTTTGTTCACGCTGTGGTGTTGTCTTTGGTTTGCTGTTTGTGTCTTTGCAGGAATCAGCATCTGTCTGATAAACAGAACAGTAGACATCGCCATTTATAATTTCCAGCTTCCTAAGTACATTTCTAAGCCAAGCCATCTCAGAGCATGTAGCTACTGGAAGGAGGAAGTAGTACCTTGAGCGATTCCACAGTTGGAGACAGCACTCATCAGTTATTAGTGGCATTTCAGCCATCTTTATTCCTTTTCCAACTCCATGAGGTGCTGCATGTTTATCAAAAACTGTAAGGTATTTAAGCATAAAGTTAACATATTGTACACAACCTTGGTGAGATGGTGGCTCCCTGTGCGGCAGCAGCTACTCCGGCTCCCGGTAACAATGTGCTTTTTTAGTTAAATGTAATGTCTTCTCCATTATGTTCTTTCATGAAAACTACCTACAATCGATCCACTATACTCAAACTTTGTGCATATGATCAAGTGCTTGTGCTTTAGATCCCCAAACTCTACGCGGACTCGGAATACTATGGCAGGAAGACCCAGAGACCTGCACAGCAGCGGTACCACCTACCATCACCGGCTGCACGGGGAAGAGACGCAAGTGGTGTGGAAGACCACGCAAGCGAGGCACTCAGGCAGGTATCGCCGCTAGACTAAAGGCTAATTCACACAGACCAGCACTTCCATCTATTCTGCTGTCTACTGTCAGCTCGCTAGAGAACAAAATGGACTACCTAAGACTTGATTTAACCACAAAATGCAAGGTGAGAGACTGTTGTACACTCATTTTTCTCTGTTTCCGATTAACGTGTACAGGCTAACAAACTTTCGAACAGATAGGATTCATGCTTTCAGTGGAAAATCTCGGGGAGGTGGTGTATGTTGTCACGCACGCGCGAATAGGAGACCGCGGACGGATCCGAACACACCTGGAAAGACATTCGCCGGCAGGGAATGGCGGGGTACTAATTTTCTCCCTTTACTTTCTTCCAGGAAAAGAGACGCTCCGCCACCATAAGCCGGGTTTTGACCGCACTACGTTTACTTCCGCCCTTCCTCCGCCATCTTGTCCTGACGTCATCAATCCCATCCTCCCTCACGGCTCCTTCCCAGCATTCCTCCACTTCCGGCTCCTCCCTTATAAAATGGCCGCGGACACCATCTTGGGTGTCGCGTATATGAACTGTTTTGTTTATATTTTTGACCATTGATTTTCTTTTGAAAAATATTGTGGAGCGTCTACAATATACGGGGCCGGAAAACCCCAAACCTTTATGCTGTGTATTGCTTCGTCTTTTACAATGTATATACACAGACAACAATTGGTGCACAAATGTTGAACTTGTCTCGAGCCATTGTTCTGAGGATATAGAGTTTTTGACACTGAAATGCCGACCATTCTACCTGCCTAGGGAATTTACAGCTGTTAGCATTACAGCTGTGTAAATCCCCCCCAGCGCAAACACAAAAGCAGCACTATCTACACTGTATCAATCTGTCAGTGCAATGCAAACTGCAAACCCGGACTGTGTTTATATAATTGTTGGAGACTTTAATCAAGCCAACCTAAAAGACAGTTCTGCCACATTTTTATCAACATGTTGACTTTGCAACACGTTTGACCGGGTTTACACAAACATCAAACAGGCTTTCAAGGCAACTCCCCACCCCCACCTTGGAAACTCGGACCATCTCTCTGTTATTCTAATTCCTGCATACAGACCACTGCTAACTAGAAGTAAAGCATCTACAAAGCAGATACGAACCTTGCCAGTGGGAGCACTTTCAGCACTCCAGGACTGTTTTGAATGCACAGACTGGAATTTGTTTAGAGAGGCTGACACGATTAACCAGCACATCAACCTGGAGGAGCATGCAGAGTCTGTGACAAGATTTATATCCAAGTGTGTGGAGGATGTGACAGTGATCAGGAACATCACCACACATGCCAGCCAAAAACCAAGGTGTAACAGGGAGGTGCATGCCCTTCTGAGAGCATGTAATACGGCCTTCAAATCCGGGGAGAGAGATGCTCTCAGATCTGCTAGAGCTAACTTGAACTGAGGCGTGAGAGCAGCAAAACGTGCTTATGGGCATAAAATCCACAGTCACTTCACTGACTCAAAAGATCCCAAGCGCCTATGGCAAGGCATCCAGTCTATTACGGACTATAAACTCTCCCTGCCACCCTGTGATGATAACACAGACTTCCTCAACACACTTAACATATATTTTAGCCGATTTGAGGAAAATAACAACACAACAGCAATAAAAGCCCATCTCACTATGGACGATGAAATACTCTGTCTTAACCACAGTGATGTTCGGAGAGCCCTGCGTAGGGTCAACCCACAGAAAGCTGCAGGTCCCGACAACATACCAGGGTGTGTACTCAGCGACTGTGCTGACCAACTTACAGTTGTAATCACAGACATCTACGGCAAGTGCCACGGCCCACCTGCCAAGTTGTTTGCCTGCCTATGGTAAAGTCATCCCTGATGGAGGATTGCAGGAATCATGGGAAAGAGGGGTACTTTCATCGGATTGGCTGGCCCAGCACTGTTTTAGCCATGGAATGGCCAAATGGGGGAGGCAGCTTGATGGATGAGGTCTCCAGGACTCTAAAAATATCCAAATCTTATTATGTGATATTATCTGCTGTTAAATTCTGCTCCGTACTTCTAAAATTTTTATTTTTATGCTGTATTAAGGATTTGTTCTGTTCTGTGTATTGTATTGTATTGACCCCCTTCTTTTGACACCCACTGCACGCCCAACCTACCTGGAAAGGGGTCTCTCTTTGAACTGCCTTTCCCAAGGTTTCTTCCATTTTTCCTTACAAGGTTTTTTTTTGGGAGTTTTTCCTTGTCTTCTCAGAGAGTCAAGGCTGGGGGGCTGTCAAGAGGCAAGGCCTGTTAAAGCCCATTGCCCCACTTCCTGTGTGATTTTGGGCTATACAAAAATAAACTGTATTGTATTGTATTGTATCTCCCAAAGACAAGCCATTGTTCCTCAGTGCTTCAAAGCCACTACCATTATTCCACTGCCAAAGAAATCACCAACATCATCACTGAATGACTATCGCCCTATAGCACTCACACCCATCATGATGAAATGCTTCGAAGGGTTGGTCAAAAATCACATCATATCCAGACTGCCTGCTACATTTGATCAACTTCAATTTGCATACCGCCCAAATCGCTCTACTGATGATGCCATAGAAACTGCACTCCATCTGACACTGGTTCATCGGGAAAATAAGAAAAGTCATGTGAGGATGCTTTTTATTAACTTCAGCACCGCCTTCAATATTGTCATCCCACAACACCTTGTAAAGAAACTGGGAACCACTAGACATCAGCACCCCTCTGTGTAACTGGTTATTAGACTCTCTCACAGATAGACCCCAGACAGTACGTCTTGGAAAAAACACCTCTGAGACTACCATCATGAACAGGGCTGTGTTCTAAGCCCCCTATTGTTCACCTTGTTGACTCACGACTGCTGTGCCAATTACAACTCAAATCACATCATAAAATTCGCAGACGACACAAAAGTAGTAGGCCTCATCAGTAATGACGATGACTCCGCATACAGAGAGAAAGTCAATCAACTCATTGCCTGGTGTGGAAAAAACAAACCTGGTTCTGAATGTCAACAAAACAAAAGAGATCATTGTTGACTTCAGGAGAAAGCACATGCCACACCGACCACTTACAATCCATGGAAACAGTGTGGAGTCAGTGAGAAGCACCAAGTTTCTGGGAGTGCACATTACAGATGACCTGACATGGACCACAAATACCACTTCTCTTGTCAAGGAGGCACAACAGCGACTTCATTTTCTCTGAAGGCTGAAAAGATCAAACCTTCCCTCTCCTGTCCTCACAACTTTCTACAGAGGCACTATAGAAAGTATATTGACCAGAAGCATCTCAGTTTGGTATGGTAGCTGCACTGTCGTGGAAAAGAAAATACTTCGAAGAGTGGTGAGGACAGCGGGGATAATCATCAGGTCCTCACTCCCATCTGTTCAAGAATTACACTACTCACGTTGCCAGAACAGATCCATTAAGATGATAAAATATCCCACATACCTGGCACATGGGCTGTTTGAACTTCTGCCCTCTGGAAAACATTATCGCAGTATGCACTGCAGAACAACCAGATTTAACAGGAGCTTCTTCCCCAAGGCCATCAGAATACTAAACTCTGTTAAATAATCTTTGACCTTTTGCTATCTTCCTTACTGTGCACTTTATTACCACATATCGGTCTTAAGTTTCCATTATATTGTATTGTAATATTGTACAATATTACATTGTATATATTATGTATAAATATTGTATCCATATAGTGCAATAACACAATCACTGTGAAACAATGTGCAATATTTTCTTTCATATTATATTTCACCCACTGACTGGCTTACATTTATATATATCTTTTGTATTTATTGTTTACAGTAATCCCTCGCTATATCGCGCTTCGACTTTCGCGGCTTCACTCTATCGCGGATTTTATATGAAAGCATAACTAAATATATAACGCGGATTTTTCGCTGCTTTGCGGGTTCTGCGGACAATGTGTCTTTTTACTTCCTGTACATGCTTCCTCAATTGGTTTGCCCAGTTGATTTCATACAAGGGACGCTATTGGCGGATGACTGAGAAGCTAACCAATCAGAGCACACAGTTAAGTTCTCCTGACTGAGAAGCTAACCAATCAGAGCACGCAGTTAAGTTCCTGCGTGCTGAATGCAGTGTTAACCAGGAAGTCTTGTCTCGCTCATTCAGCATCAACGTGTTTCGCTGTGTAAAGAGTTGTGCTCTTTTGTGTTTATCTTTGTGCATAGTCAAGCCCTTCATTATGGCTCCAAAACAATCTGCTACTGCTTCAGGGGCCGTGCCCAAGCGCAAGAAGAAGATGTTAACGATTGCCGAAAAGGTAAACGTTTTGGATTTGTTGAAGGCTACAATTCTTTTTATTTAAAAAGTAGGAAAGGAATATAAGATCTACGGCCGCAGTGTCCTTTTAACCAGGGTGCAAAACGAGTTGTAAGTGGATGTAATAAGGCAGTAGTCTGGATGGAATCTGCTTTAGGGATTTGGATTGAAGACTGCCAGAAGAAGAACAACGGCAGTGCTACACAATCGCCTGAAGTGGCTCCTTTACAAGGGCTGTAACGCTCTCCTTTGTTGTGCAGTAAAATTAAACTCATTGTTATCGGACAAGTCATCGTGTCATTGTTGGTGAGTAACCATAATTAATTTTCTTCTTACAGTGCTTAGTACATGTACGTACGTTTAGTGTCACTGTACACACATTTACTGTATACTATTTTTCTTGCATTGTACGTATTTATTGCTGGTGGCCTGTCTATCGTAATGGCTGTAACATATGTGATATCGGAGACACTCAATATCTTTAAAATAATATTTAGGTTTTACTGTATATAAACAGTGTGTTTATATACATAATTTCAATGAATCTTACCTAATATCTAAGAGAATACAAAGGGATTATGCTGTATAACTCTGCGGGGAATATTTATAAACAGTGTGGGAGAGTTTATAAGGGCTTAAAATATATAAAAATAACCATACAAACATATGGTTTCTACTTCGCAGATTTTCACCTATCGCGGGGGGGTCTGGAACGCAACCCCCGCGATGGAGGAGGGATTACTGTATACTGTGCTGCCTTGTGCTGTCTTAAGCTGTCTTACCTACTTTCTGTGTAAGAAGTGAAATGTTTGTAATGTGTGTATGTTGTCTTGCGTGCACTTGACTTTTATACACTTGTCTTTTATGTCTGCACATTGAGCCTGGAGAAACACAATATTGTTCAGCTATGCATCCATTGTTGTACAGTTGTATGGTATGAATGACAATAAAGTTTACTTACTTACTTACTTAAATGAGAATTGTAAATTGTATACTGTGTTTTAAATAGTTATAATGCTTAACTGACATTTTATTAATAAGTCTGAAATGAATGGAAGTCTTTAGAAACCCCAGACCACCTGTAATAATAAAAAATGATAGAGAGCATGTGTTCTTGACTGAAATTATTCATTCTTGCATATCTCATGGTTTGAATTGATGGCCTTTTTCTGCTGTTATTCTATAGTGAGAAAGTCACTACAATTTGCTCTTCACATTTATTGCCATTTTTTTTGTTACATCAGGCTCTCATTTGAATTGCATTTTGCATGAAGTCAGTGTATTCAGATAATGACAGCAATGAATGCTAAAGAAGTGCTTATTCTTTCAGTATCATTTCCATTCAGGGAAACTGCAAAAGATACAATCGAGAAAAATATTAACAAGCAAGAAAATTTAGTTAAACCTGTTAAATTTCCTTGAGTCATCAATTGAGATTTTGTGGAACAAATCAATGAAGGCCAAAATTTGGAAATGTGAGCAAGATTTTTTGATACTGGAAAAAAAAACCCTGATACCGCTATGACCCTCCAAGTTGGTTCGCTCTTCTGAATTGTTAGACAATATAATATAGAAACAGGAGCAAATCATGCCGGCTACAGGTTGTCTTCCTCATGGTCACAACCTTGAGGTTCCAGGCCACATTGTGATATAACAACTGACTTACCCTGCCAATCTAACGGAATTTTCCTCAGGCCTTTGAAGCTACAGACACACTTCTTCATCATATGGTTCAAACAGTTCTGAATTGCTCTGTTACTTCACAGTTACTCCCAGAGAGTTACACTCTTTCCTTATTTAAATATGTCATCCTCAATGAATGTACATCCCATGTCCGATTCACTTTATACCTACCAAATCTCCCGTCTTGATTCCCAGTCCTGACACTGACTACAAAAAAACAAAAAAAAACCCCAACAATTTAGGTGAATGAGCCAAAGGAATACCTCAGTAATTTAGAATGTCACAGTCACACTGCTTCACAGAAAGGTTGCTCAATTCTCTTGAACTCCATTACTGTCTCCCTTGCTTAATTTGGCTGTTGGTACACAGGGTGAGCCACAAATTTAATCAAAACGTCACACCAGTCACAAGGTGGGTTTCCAAATACTCTCAAAGTAGAAGCAGATTAGCCAAGCCAAGCGACTAAGAAATTGCTGTAGCACAAGAAGCGACAGTTTCTCTCTGTTTCAGTGTGGCGTCCTGAAGTCATTGCTTCATACAAGAGCTTCACTCCTTCACTTGGTTACATTATGCAGATTTTATACCCCATGATGGAAATATATATGTTTATAATCCAGTAAAATAATCTAAATTAAGAAAAGTGCAGCAAGGCAGAGAAAGCAACACAACAGAAGGTCCTTGAACCTTCTTAATCCAATTCAGTGTTAGAGCTGAGCCAGAGCTTATCATAGTAACACTGGGTGTAATCCATAAAGAACGTCAACAAATGTGATCTGTCTGAACTTGACAGGTTCCCACTACCTGAATACTTGGCGTGAAATAGAGAACAGGTGGAGTCCATAGCAGTTTATCACATAGTTGCTGCTCTGTCTACTGACTGGTGAATAGTAGAAAACTAATAATAAGAGAACTGTTCATCTGGGGGAATGTGTAGTCTTCTAAAAATGAGCCAGCCTTTATTTTATATAGCACCTTTCCGTAGTGAAGGCCGTTCTGATGGGTGTTACAAGCACAGAAAGGCAGCTGAACTCTTTTTGTATTTTTTACTATTTAAGTACAGTGAGGTTAACTGACAAGTGAGTCAGAGGTAAGGATTGAACCAGAGGCTTGGCCACCATTGCAAACAGCATACCTGACTCTTTCGACTGAGCCACACGGTCCTGTGACACTTTCAGTCATTGAGTCATTACAAAATGGTGGGGTGCAGTTTTAAATTGGATAGGTGCTACTCAAAACTGTGAGTGCATATAAAAATCAGACGTAGTGATGCAGAACGTTTAGTAGGGTTTGGCTAATTAATTACATATATGCGCATATGTGCTCCTTGTGGCATTTAGCATGGTACGTGCAATAATGATATGAAATGTCTACTCAGTAAAGGGAAAAAGGGGGGTAAAATGTTTGCAGAAAAGACAAGGAGATCGAGGGAGGAGAAATGTCCTAGCAGCATGGTCTGCCTTCTGATGAAGGAACTTCCAACCCGCTGAGTTACACAAGTAGCAGAGGACATGGAGAACCCAGGAATTGCTCAGCAGGTGCCAACAAAGGTGGCTGAGAACTCCCTATGGATATCAGTTGAAATGGCAGGGATGGCTATGGCAGCGGGGGCCGAGTTTGGAGGCAAGTGGCATATTGGGCCTGATGATTCACTAGGAGAAAGCAGAGGAGATGAGTGAAGTGTACCAGAGTGAGGAGCTGCTTTTGATGGGTCCAGCGGAGTTGCATCATGAGGGTAGAGTAAGTTTGATGAATATTATGTCACTAACCTTATTGTCATGACAGAGATGCTATAGCAATGGGATTACTGCTTATGGAATGAGTGTTGGAGGATTGTATTGGATAGCTGGCAATAGAAACTGACCCATGAAGAGCTGCTTATTGTTTTTAACAGAATTCTAATTATTTATTACAACTTCCTTGCTGAGCACTCTGTTTTTATTGAAAGTATTTCAAATTGCACCTGGACAAGAATCTATACTAATAAAAGGCAAAGCCCTCACTCACTCACTCACTCACTCACTCACTGACTGACTCACCACTCACCACATATATATATATGACAGCAACACTCATCACTCACAACAGTGACAAAACAATTACATTGACAATCATGTTACGTTATTTTCAAAATGTTTCCTTTTCTTTTTCATTGCTTCTTTAACACACTACTTCTCCGCTTCGCAGCGGAGAAGTAGTGTGTTAAAGAAGCAATGAAAAAGAAAAGGAAACATTTTGAAAATAACGTAACATGATTGTCAATGTAATTGTTTTGTCACTGTTATGAGTGATGAGTGTTGCTGTCATATATATTATATATATATATATATTCCCACAGGGGTTGGCAAATGAGAAGAGACTACTTTAATAGAAAACAGCACGGTGGGCATGCACCTGCTTTGATGATTGGCATAGGTGTAGCTCAAGTCTGAAGGCAACCACTCTGTCTGCTTGTGCAAAGCTAGTAAGTCTCCACGCTTGAGGGAGCTGTTCATGTGCAGGTAAGACTGTACACACAGGGGTGCTACAAAGTAGTAACCTAACTCTCATATAAACAATACAGTTAAAGTATAGCTTGCTAACGAAAACAAGCGTCTGAGAGTTCTTGTGTTGTCTGTGGTATGAAAGTTAATTAAAATAAATAAATTTTGCTCTTAAAACCTTTGCTTTAATTGCCACCAAGGAATTGTGCAAAAATTTTTAAAGGTTTTTTCCCCTTTGGAAGGGATTCTTTGCTTTTTTTTTCACCTGCACAAGAGCAAAAGAAGATGAGTGATAGGGGAATCGTTTGGAAAAGGTATGTGGTGAGGCAGGGAAGTAAGCAGCAGTGTAAGTAAATAACTGACATTGTAGCAACAAATAGTTTTAAGTAACATCCATCCATTATCCAGCCCACTATATCCTAACTACAGGGTCATGGGGGTCTGCTGGAGCCAATCCCAGCCAACACAGGGCACAAAGCAGGAAACAAACCCCAGGCAAGGCGCCAGCCCACCGCAGTTTAAGTAACATAAATAACATTTCTTCAGTGGGTGGGGGCTGACTTCAAAACAGTAAAGTGAGGGGCTCAGTTGTACGTAGGCAAGTGCCTAGAGTTAATGCAATGATTAGGCACAAGCAGGCTGTAGCAGCATACAAGACAGTAAGAAATTAAAAATCAGTGGATTGTCAGTAAGT
>JANRMT010048896.1:868-10872 GCA_026402145.1 Polypterus bichir lapradei
ATATATATCTACATATATACTGTATATACACATATATATATATACAAATCTACATATTTACAATCTTAAGCAAAAGAAGATTAAGAGGTGACATGATTGAAGTGTTTAAAATTATGAAGGGAATTAGTACAGTGGATCGAGACTTGTATTTTAAAATGAGTTCATCAAGAACACGGGGACACAGTTGGAAACTTGTTAAGGGTAAATTTCGCACAAACATTAGGAAGTTTTTTTTTACACAAAGAACGATAGACACTTGGAATAAGCTACCAAGTAGTGTGGTAGACAGTAAGACGTTAGGGACTTTCAAAACTCGACTTGATGTTTTCTTGGAGGAAACAAGTGGATAGGACTGGCGAGCTTTGTTGGGCTGAATGGCCTGTTCTCATCTGGAATGTTCTAATGTTCTAATGTTCTAATATATATCTACATATATATATTAGGGGTGGGACTCGATTAAAAAAATTAATCCAATTAATTAGAGGCTGTGTAATAATTAATCTTGATTAATCGTATGTAATCGCACACGTAAATTTGCCCCAAATCGCAAATGTGTTTTTTTAATTTAAAAGGATTTTAGTGGGCGACAGAATCAAATAATAGACATGGACATGAATATTGTAAACTCAAGCTCTTTTAATTTCTGAAAAAAAAAATGCTTTTAAACTGCATTTGAATTCAAAACAGAAACAAAAATATCATCCCTGGTTAAAATTGGGCAGACTTAAAAATAAAGTGGTAGTTTAAGTACTTTAAGTACATTTTCAGAATGGTATTGTCTTTAAATAATAATAACCAAAATTTCCACATAAAGTGCAGTTTTTCTTCTTAAAAAAATAAGTCAGAAACATAAAAGGTAATTTGACCAACTTAATCTTTAAACTCTGAGTAACCTTAGCCAAAATTATTTTGTACATTAGGCTAAAACAGTGTGATCATTGAACATTTTGTAATTAGATGTAATTAGAATTACTAACGGTCACGGAAGTCCAATGATCCCCAGTAAGAGCCACAAAGTCCGCTTTCTGTAATGCATCTAATTTTGCTTGCTTTTCAGTGTGCACAAAACCATGCTTTTATCAAGGCTTCGCTGTGGTAGTTATTTGAAATGAAATTTTCCTCCGATCAGTCGTAGGAATGCGCTTCATTCCGACTCTAACATTTTTGTAGCTGTGATGTGTGCATCAGTGTAATCGATGTACCAGGAAATCATGCATTGACAAAAGTTCCCCTTTGCTTGGAATTGAAAGTGTGATTAAATGCGTTATTTCGCATCGAAGCTTCTCAGCTGTGCTTGTGCTAAGAAAAGGAAAGATTTTAAAAATAACGTAACATGATTCTGCGTTAACCGCATATTTTTTCATACGTCTCAAACCAAGGAGATGCGAGGTTAAAATGAACCGAGAAGCGCACGTACATACTCAGTACATCACCTCTCGGGAATCGAACCTCGGATGTAGGCGATAGAGGCGAAGCCTCTACAATTGCGCCACGGTGTGTGGCTTATCTATTTGAGAGTATGTAGATCGGGGTATATATATATATATATATATAGCGGGACATTCACTTTTTGCACCGTGTGCTTTGTTTCTGCAGTAGCTGCACTTATGAATATGCTTGTATGTATCAGACGCTTCATATTTTTTTGCTGCCTTCTCAATTGTGTAATTTGGTTTTTGTTCAGCGCTCTTTGGAACTGTTGCTTTTTGTCTGTGCACTGCGTCAGTTCACGTGAGCTGCTTGGTGTTCTTGCATCGAAGGTTCCCAGCTGTGCTGGTGCCATCTCGTGTTATGTCCACGCTTGTATGTAATGTCAGCTAAGACCCGGCACTTAAAAGTTTCTCTCGCAGTTTCACTGAGTTTGTGCCAAACACCACCCTGACCATCTCATCTTCCTCTGCATAAGCACAGTCCTTCACCCATGAATATTTAGTGGCAGTGTTTCTATTGGATTGCCGCTGACGGACGGCCTTATATGGGCAGGCACTAAATTACAAACGCCAGCGGCAGCCTGTCTATGAACTTAATTTAAAGTTTAGGTTTACATCGTGCTTTGTTTCCGAAGTAGCAGAACTCATGAATATGGTTGTATATGTCACTCGCTCGCTTCTTATTGTTTCGCTGCCTTCTCAATTATATAATGCATGTTTTCTTCAGCGCTTTTTGGAGCACTTCCTGGTTTTCTACGTACTGCGTGATTACGTGGGAGGCGTGATGATGTCACACGAAACTCCGCCCCCATGGCTTTCTGAGCTCAGCTCCATTACAGTAAATGGAGAAAAACAGCTTCCAGTTATGACCATTACGCGTAGAATTTCGAAATGAAACCTGCCCACTTTTGTAAGGAAGCCTTCTACCAATACGGGAAGTTGGAGAATTAGTGATGAGTCAGTCAGTCAGTCAGTCAGTCAGTGAGGGCTTTGCCTTTTATTAGTATAGATGTGGTAAATTTAATGTGCCTTTACATTTTAGATTCATCATCATACCCACATTAAAGTTTTCTTTGATTGCCTTCTCACAGTGACAGTCTTCTCTTAACTTGAACAGGATTGTTAAAAAATAACTTTTTTTGTTGTATTATTAGCTGTAGACTCGCAAACATTGCTTGATTTCCAGGCCAGGTTGCTTTTTGCGTGATCTCATGTTGTGCTGTTCTTCTAGCAGGTCTGTTTTTTCAAAGTTTGAAATAATTATTGGTGTGCCTTTAACAGGAAATTAAAACAAAACAAAAACCCTTTCAAGTCATTTAGTGCGCGTCACGTTTCTTCTGGATCGTACCTCTGAGTCTTAATTGTCCTTTTATTTAAATTGTTTTGACCTAGTTTTAGTTTTTTCAGTTGTATTGCTAAGTACTTTTTGTATCTCATTTTTTGAGCTGGAATTACGTCATATCTTGGTTGTAGTTATATTTTTTACTTTTTAATTGTTTTCGCTGGAGGCGGGTTGATGCCCGTTATTAGACCTCTGGAGTCCTGTAAAAGTTTGTTTGGTTATTCATTCTACTTGATTGGCATTAAACTTGTTAGCAAAGTTTGACTGTGTCTTTGCTGTCATTTCGCATTTTAATTTGAGTTTGTTCCTTGAGGTTCTTTAACCATTTAGTGTTTTTGATTTTGGGCTTTTGATTTTTGTTTCTGTATTAGTTATTGGATTTAGGATTATTCTTGATATTTGTTTTGAGTTTTCAGAAATTTTTGTTTTGTTTCCCTTGTACTTTTTGAGTTTTGGTTTTATCTATCTAGTTATTTTCCCGTTCTGAACTTTAATTTAGTCTTATTCCCCTTTTGCTGAGATCTGTTTTCCTTTTAGTATTTCTGATTTCTATATTTTTAATTAATTTATTTATTTGAAATAACCATTTGAATGTCCAGGATTTTTTCCTCACTGTTTTCTTCATTGTTGGTATTTTGTGGCACTCATGGAACCATATGATTGTACCATCTGATGGACTCACATTCAAATTAGAAAGCAAGCCCTACATTCCCCCTGTGATTTCTGGGTTTCAGAGACAGATGACAGATGTATTATACTTACAGATTATGTTTTTTTTTCTGTTTTGTATGTAATTTTCCTAACGAGGAAGACTATTTTTATTGTCATAAGAAATTTTTACATTCTGGCATTCAAACAAGAAGAATGAAAGGACAAGCTAGAGTAAGGGGAGAATGGATAAAATGAAATTATATTAATAAGAAAAAGGAAGCAAGCATGTTAGTAACATGTTTGTAAGATGTTTTGTCTAAAAGAAAGTTAGGAGAGTTTTTTTTCTTCAGAATAAGAGTAAAACAAGAATCATAGTAATTGTGAGGTTAGTAAAATAAATCTCAAACCAGAAAAGGGCTAAGAAACAATTGCAAGTATTTATCACAATTTATCTAATCTCTGATGCAATGTAAAGGATATGCTAACATTTATATGGAGGCATCAACAACATCACATGTAACACAACCCTGGATATTAAAATCCTATGAAACATATGTAAATTGTCCCAAACATTACAAGGAAATGCAAGAAGAAAATCACATTAACAAATATGACAAATGAGTTTGTACTGCCCAAAACAGTTGTATATTCAAGGAGGGTCTCGCTTATATTTGAAGTGAGAAACACATCATAAAATCATTTGCAAGTTGATTTTTACTTAATGCTAAATTGCTTTGTTATCTGAAACCAACAAGATGTATTAGGTGTTTTCCCACCGCAGGAACTTTGTTTTCAGGAACCAATGAGTTTCTGTATGATGGAGGCTCTAGGCCACTTATGGTCCCTAGCCACCTTTGTGTTGTGGTGTTCCTACTGCACAAAAGGAACTGTAACCTTTATGGAAAATATGTGACACACAATACAGTACAATACAATTTATTTCTGTATTAGCCCAAAATCACACAAGGAGCGTCGCAATGGGCTTTAACAGGTCCTGCCTTTTGACAGCCCCCCAGCCTTGATTCTCTAAGAAGACAAAGAAAAATTCCCAAAAACAAAACCCTTGTAGGAAAAAAATGGAAGAAACCTTGGGAAAGGCAGTTCAAAGAGAGACCCATTTCCAAGTTGGTTGGGTGTGCAGTGGGTGTCAGAAAAGGGGTAATTACAGTACAACACACAGAACAGAACACAAGTAATCCTCAATATATTATAACAGTGCAATAAAAATATTACAAGTACAGAGCAGAATTTAACAGTAGATGATATTACATAATATGATTTGGATTTGTCTATCAAGCTGCCTCCCCCTATTGGCCATTCCAAGCTGAGTCAGCTCTGGGCCAGCCAATCCGATGAAAGGATCCATTTACCCAACGATTCCTGCAATCCTCTATCAGAAACTACTTTACCTTAGGCAGACAAAACAACTTGGCAGGGGGGCAGTGGTACCAAGTGCCACATTAAAGTACAGAGAAGAGAAACAGTAATAGGTGAGGGTTATTAACACATTATAACTATCATATTACTTATGTTTTAGTGCTAATGACTAACAACAGAGATGCAGTCTGTGCAGTTAATCAGCAGCTCTAGTCAGGGTGTGCTAAACTGAAGTAGTGAGTCTTCAGCTGGGATTTGAAAGCTGAGACCGAAG
Organism: Polypterus bichir lapradei; assembly: GCA_026402145.1. NCBI lineage: Eukaryota > Metazoa > Chordata > Cladistia > Polypteriformes > Polypteridae > Polypterus > Polypterus bichir. The sequence goes on from JANRMT010048896.1 coordinate 5,943, forward strand.
GGGCATCTCTTATAGTATCAGGCAGACCATTCCACAGTTTAGAGGCCCTGTAACTAAAAGCTCAACCTCACACTATTAATTTTAATAATCCTTGGGATCTTAAGCAGACCGGCATCTTGAGATCTTAATGTACGTTCTGGTTTGTAAGTAATCATAAGTTCAGATAAGAAAGCTGGACCGTGGCCATTTAAGGCTTTATATGTTAAAAGGAAGATTTTGAAATCTGCCCTAAACTTAACCGGGAGCCAGTGCAAGGATTAAGAGCTGGAGTTATGTCTTTGTATTTTCTTACTCTTGTAATAATTCTTGCAGCAGCATTTTGGATTAACTGGAGGCTGTATAAAGAATAATTTGAAAATCCAGTGAACACCACATTGCAGTAGTCAGTCCTACTAGAAATAAATGCATGAATTAATTTCTCAGAATCCTGCTTATTTAGAACATGCCTTAATTTCACAAAATTTTTATGATGGAAGAAATATGATTTAGACAACTTTGTAATGTGCGCTTTAAAAAAAACATGCTAGAGTCAAAGATAACTCCTAGATTGCAGGCTGATTCAGTAAAATTAATGGTGATCCAATTGAGTTAAATGATGACAACTGTTACGAGCAGCATCATTCCCTCCAATAAGTATCATCTACAATATGATGTTTGCTGATGACATTGTGATCTGTAGCGATAGTAGGGAGCAGGTTGAAGAGACCCTGGAGAGGTGGAGATATGCTCTTGAGAGGAGAGGAATGAAGGTCAGTAGGAACAAGACAGAATACATGTGTGTAAATGAGAGGGAGGTCAGTGGAATGGTGAGGATGCAGGGAGTAGAGTTGGCGAAGGTGGATGAGTTTAAATACTTGGGATCAACAGTACAGAGTAATGGGGAGTGTGCAAGAGAGGTGAAAAAGAGAGTGCAGGCAAGGTGGAATGGGTGGAGAAGAGTGTCAGGAGTGATTTGTGACAGATGGGTATCAGCAAGAGTGAAAGGGAAGGTCTACAGGACAATAGTGAGACCAGCTATGTTATATGGGTTGGAGAAGGTGGCACTAACCAGAAAGCAGGAGACAGAACTGGAGGTGGCAGAGTTAAAGATGCTAAGATTTGCATTGGGTGTGACGAGGATGGATAGGATTAGAAATGAGTACATTACAGGGTCAGCTCAAGTTGGACAGTTGGGAGACAAAGTTAGAGAAGCAAGATTGCATTGGTTTGGACATGTGCAGAGGAGAGATGCTGGGTATATTGGGAGAAGGATGCTAAGGATAGAGCTGCCAGGGAAGAGGAAAAGAGGAAGGCCTAAGCGAAGGTTTATGGATGTGGTGAGAGATGACATGCAGGTGATGGGTGTAACAGAACAAGATGCAGAGGACAGAAAGATATGGAAGAAGATGATCCACTGTGGCAACCCCTAATGGGAGCAGCCGAAAGAAGAAGTATCATCTCTGTTTTATTGGTGTTTAAAGACAAGCAGTTCTCATCCATCCACTCCTTTAATTCATTAACACAACTAATTAAAGACAACATCTTAGATATTTCATTTGGTCTAAAAGAAAGTATAATTTGTTGCATTTGAGTGAAAATTAACATTATGTTTTCTAATGATAGATCCTAGTGGAAGCATGTAAAATGAAAACAGTAAAGGTTCCAGTACTGAGCCTTGCGGAACACCATATCTCACTTTTGTGTATAATGATGGAGTACTGTCAGCACATTTCTGCATGTACTGGAATCGATTTGATAAATAAGAACTAAACTAAGCGAGCACAGTGCCTATAAGCCCAACATCATTTTGTAACCTGTACAGTAAAATAAAATGGTCAATGGTGTCAAATGCTGTGCTTAAGTCTAACAACATAATTATAGTGGAGTTTCCTTCATCAGAGCATATCAAATGTTATTTACAACCCGTGTTAGTGCCGTTTCTGTACTATGACCAGTGCGGAAACCAGACTGGATTTTCTCAAATAAATTGTGATGCGTAAGGTGTGACTGAAGATGACTGGCGACTACTTTTTCAAGTATTTTAGAGAGAAAAGGGTACATTTGAAATAGGTCTATAATTATTAAGTACACAAGTGGGTCTAGGTCTGACTTTTTAAGTAATGGTTTGATAACTGACACTTTTAGCGTATCAGGTACTGTGCCATGTAATAATGAACTATTAATGATGTTAAGAATAGACTCTGAAAGAACATCCATTGTTCTCTTTACTATTTTTGTTGGCACTGGATCTAAGGAACTAGTAGTAGGTATCATTTTATAAATTAAAGTTAATTCCTCCTATTTTGTCACAGGATTATAATTTCTAAAGTATTGAATGCAAGGTGTGACAGGGTCTGCCAAGCTAGTATGGGGTTTGCACTGTGATACTGAGATCTTATATTTTTAATTTTCTCATTAAAGAAGGTCATAAAGTCTGTACAGTACTGCTAATGTCTGTTGGTATTTTGCACTGTAGATCTGAATTCCCTAAGAAAGAAGAGTGATGTGGTGTGAAGTATAGCACGATTAGGAGTTAATAGGGGACACCCCAATCTTATTGCTTTAAACCGGTTGCAACTTCATGGGGGAGATTATTGCTTTGATGCAGTGCAATGGCTTAGCGCACCAGGAAGGTGGCTATGAAGAGTGATGCAGTGTGAAGTGCAGCACTTCATCTTTACTGATAACACCTCTCCAAAGTCCAGATTACTAACTGACTTGCAGCATGGTGCCAGTGCTTGTAGTCAACCAATCAGCGCAATTCATTGCCCATGCCCCACCCACAATAGTTCCAGGTTGATTGATAAGTACATACCCTTGAGTAGGAGCTAAAAAAAAAACACCAGGAACTAAAAATATAATAAATAATAGAGAAGTCAACATAAAGGGTTAATAAGAATTGTGATGTAGAAGCATTCTCTATAAACTATGTTGGTATCCCAACAATGTGAACAACTAAAATAAATACTTCTAAAAACATCAGCAAGGGAACTTATACTTCATAGTCATTTGAATATTTTATGCTATTTTCTTTCATTTCAGTTGCACTTAGAATTTTAAGTACTTTTGCAATACCTCCAATTGTTTGTTTAATTTGTTTAGTTTATGTGTGAATAGGAAAACAATGTTTAAAAGGTTATTGAATTTGTCACAAAGAAAGTACGCTGGAGACCAGGTTTTGATAGAAACAATAAATCAGAAGTGAAATTTAATTCTTGTGAAGCTTAATAAGTGTGTATTAAACACTCCGGCACCAATATATAAAGAAGTAAAATTTAAAGCTAGAAAGCTCTTAATCAGAAAAAGAAATATTTCATGTCTTGTAGATAGTAGATGTTAACTTTTTTAGACTTATACAAAGGTAATTGATGCTGCTTCTAAAAATGAGCTGCAAGATGAAGCATTTTACATTTTTTGACTTGAATCTCTTATTTATATGTTAGAGTTAGGTAGAATATATCACATTTAACATTGTAAAAATGCAAAAGTAATTCTAATTCACTGTATATCTTTTAACAAAGGATCTTTAGGGGCTGCCAATATGTAGTCTTCCACCTTAATGACTGATTACAACCTGGACACATTAGATTAAGTAAAGCAAACAATACAAATCTGAATTTAGCAATCAGAAAGAAAAACCCTAAAGAGCATTTTAAATGTATTAACTATGTTTATTTAAAATGCTTTTAAAATGAATAATACCAGTTTCACACAATTATGGAACAAGTAACAAAAAGAAGAGAGAAAGGAACCAAGGGACCAGAGTCTGCCAATGAGAAAGATTTAGGGACTCTGTCTCCAGTAAGGAGAAATTGGGAAGCTGATGAACAGCAAGCTTGTGATGAGTATGTGGGTTTTACTGAGGTCAGATTCAGATGTCTATCATTTTCGAAGTATTAATGAATGACAGTTAAACCTATTATCTATACTAATAAAAGGCAAAGCCCTCACTGACTGACTCACTCACTCACTCACTCACTCATCACTAATTCTCCAAGTTCCTGTGTAGGTAGAAGGCTGAAATTTGGCAGGCTCATTCCTTACAGCTTACTTGCAAAAGCTGGGCAGGTTTCATTTCGAAATTCTATGCGTAATGGTCATAACTGGAAGCTATTTTTCTGCATATACTGTAATGGAGTTGAGCGCGAAAGCCGTGGGGTGGAGTTTCATGTGACATCATCACGCCTCCCACGTAATCACGTGAACTGACTGTCAACGCAGTGTGTAGAAAACCAGGAAGACCTCCAAAAAGTGCTGAAGAAAACATGCATTATATAATTGAGAAGGCAGCGAAACAATAAGAAGCGAGCGAGTGACATATACTACCATATTCATGAGTGCTGCTACTTCGGAAAGAAAGCAAGGTGTAAACCTAAACTTTAAATTAAGTTCATAGACAGGCTACCGCTGGCGTTTCTCATGCCCACGGGTAATGCGGGATACAAGTTTAATGAGAGGACGCAGGATATAAACGAGAGTTTTGATCACTTTGTAACTAAGTTAAAATTGCAGGTGAAGGGGTGTGCTTATGCAAATACTGAGAGACTGTGTTTGTGGGGGATTGACAGTTAAGGCGGGTGGGGGAGTCACGTCATCATCTCCCCTCCCATTTACCTCATTTTCGCTCTGAGCTGAGCTCCGCGGCTAACGCCGTCTTCCGAAGCAACTTCGTCACACTGCCACCAAATATTCACAGAAAAATCCACAAGTTAATACACACGCTGTCTCTAGAGTTTCTCCACACTGAATCCTCCAGGCACTACTTACAAAAGGTTACATTGACAATCGTGTTACGTTATTTTTAAAATCTTTCCTTTTCTTAGCACAAGCACAGCTGAGAAGCTTCAATGCATGTGCTCCATAACGCGTTAAAAAATAATACATTTAATCACACTTTGCATTACAATCAAAGGGGAACTTTTGTCAATGCATGATTTCCTGGTACACCGAT
>JANRMT010048901.1:0-10876 GCA_026402145.1 Polypterus bichir lapradei
ATGATTGCCAGAGAGAGAGAGAGAGACGCACTGGGCGAGCGAGCGAGCGAGATAAGGAGAGAGAGAGAGAGAGATCAGCGAGTGAGCGAGATAAGGAGAGAGAGAGACGCGCTGAGCGAACGAGCGAGATAAGGAGAGAAAGAGAGAGACGCGCTGAGCGAGCGAGTGAGATAAGGAGAGAGAGAGAGAGAGAGAGAGACGCGCTGTGTGAGCGAGATAAGGAGAGAGAGAGACGCTCTGGGTGAGCGAGCGAGATAAGGAAAGAGAGAAAAGAACCATCAGCTCAGATGTGATCACATGACGCTCAGCAGACAAAGTGTAACCATACTACTCGTATTGCAAGACATCGCTCGTTTATCAAGTCAAAATTTATTAAAAATTTTTGCTCGTCTTGCAAAACACTCGTAAACCAAGTTACTCGTAAACCGAGGTTCCACTGTATATATATATATATATTTATTTTTTTGAAAAAAACACAAAGAACAAATATAAAGATTAACGGAGTTCACCCCATACACTAGTATTTTCAAGACTGAGTGACAAGACTAAACAAGAGGATTAAAATTTCTGGTTACATAGAGAGGAGACAGGAAGGGGTGGGATCACAGCAGGAAGTGATGTCTCATTGGAGGACATGTTGAAGCAAAGTAAGTGTAGTCTTAGGCAGGTTTTCCTTCTGCTGGTCTGTGAAGGAAGGAGAAAACGTATTAGTGTTTAACAACCCCAGTCTAACTCCCAGTTAAGCCCTTAGACTGCCTCCCAAGTGCATGTGTGTAACAATATATATACACACACACATACATATAAATATATATATATATATATATATATATATATATATATATATATATATATACTGTATATATATATATACTGTACAGTATATTCACTTTAAATGTTAGCATATGTTTTTCATAATAATAATAAAAATAAACCTCAGGGTTGCATGGCATCATTGCAAAAAATAGTTTCAGCATTTATTAATGAACAGCAAAATTTCAATTAGCTGGGAAAATAAAACATACATGAAGTAGAAAGTAATTTTCATGTTGACACTTTACAAAGTTTTCCTTTTGCTTACATTCTCCAATGTTGCACTATTGTGTTCTACTGGGAGTAAGAACAACTTGCAGGGGTGCAGTGACACAAGCGGCTTTCCAAAGCTGCTCTCTGACTTGCATAAAATCCCTTTCATTGTAAAAATCAGATTGACACTTTTCAATCAGCTAGAAACATAAAATATATTAAGTTAAAATGATTTTTTTCCATATATAGTAAACAGTTTGTAAAATTACATCATTACTTAGATATTTCACAAATTATGTAAGGTAAATGGCGGGGTGCATGATGGACTGAGTATAATACTACCCCAACACCAGTCTGTTATCATTTTTGCAGTTTGAGGGGCATGTATGTTAAAAATGGGCACACCATATTCACTTAAATTTTGTTGTTTGCATGTTCTGCAGTACCCCTGTCTCCTTGACCATCTTTTGCTTCATTTCTTAGTGGCCTGGCAGGTCCCATCTTATTTTGTTCGCAGTTTAGTAAGGATCATGCCCTGTGTTTTGGGTAGATATCTTGTTTGCTATCCAAAGTCAGAGCTTGAACCTGATTAAAAATAACTGTTGATGCTTCCAGTTGTGTCAGCATCTTCATCCTTCTTCATTTGAACCACATAAGGGTGGGTAGGCTGGTGGAGATCCAAACTTGCGCTAATATGAACTTAAACTATTTCTAATGGTTTGGTGTTGAGGAAGCTGATGTCCCTGTTGGATGTCTGAGCATGCACTGATATAGATATATTATTTCAAAGACTGGTGGAGTCTCCATTGGAAGTGCAAAAGCACATTAAAAGTGAAACAGCCATTATAACAAAACGTGGAAAGTCCTGGTGCACAAACATTGCTGGTACTCTTATGCTCAGAAAGGAAAATGCTACTTTTAGCACTGTTGAAAGTGATGTGAAAATATCATCAGCAGTGACATTTCCCACGTTGCTTGTGAAAGGCTCAAGAGTCGTATTAACAGTTACACTGTGTTTTCCAGGAATCAAAAGTAATCCTTCTCCAAATAAGTACGAGGGGTGACCCAAATATTTCCAGAATCGGTCGATAGTTATCGACTGTGCTGCTAAATATTGGATGCCTACAGTGTTGATAATCAGTGCATCTTGTGATGTCTCAGTGAGTTGATGGTGTGCATATTTTTGACATTTATTCCACAGTCGTGAACGTGACTTAGACATTTTTCTCCAAGCCGAAAAAAATTGCATTTTTACAAATTGACAAACTTGTTGATAAAGAGTTTCCCAGTAAACAAACCATTAATAAGCAATATTGCACTGAACTATTTATAAGGATGAACAAAAAAAAGTGGCTGGAGTGGTGGAGCACTCAGAATTACATTTTGGTCCATGACTCTGCACCATGCACCTGCACACACTGCATTTCAGTCAAAGTTTCTGCCTAACACCTCCCATATTCACCAAACACTTACTCTCACCACCTTACCACAGCTTGCTGTGACTTTTTTTTTGTTCACAAAGTTAAAATTGAGACTGAAGAGAAGATAATTTGCTACCATGTTAGAGATCCAGAAAAACATGCAGGTGATTTTAGACATAGTAACAAAAGAGATGCAAAATGTAACAACTAGTATGTCTGCCCTTACTTAAAACGCATAATGAAGTTCTACAGAGACTAAGCCAAATGTTTGATACAGCAGCAAAACTATCACTAGAAAATATACACAGCTACCATCAGTTTAATGAAGGCAAAAAATAACGTGCGGGATGACACATAGTGGAAGAATTAATATGCAAATAAGTACTTGGAATATAAAGTACACAGCCAGAATCAATCTGACATGTGGTATTCTCTTTCATCTGTGGATTGTTCCATCCACAATGTGCCATCTCATGTGTTTCTTACCTTCTTATCAAGTTCAGGGCTGTAGGTATCTTAGTTTTATGCCAGTAATTTCCTCCATCACTATGCTTCTGTCCGCCTACTAAGGTTCACTGATTCTGGCAATCTCGTTGTGCCACCAGCTAACCTGCATTTTATGGATGGATGAACTTTCAGCTCTATAGCGCCCAGACTTTGGAACGACCTACCTAAATTAATGAGATCAGCAAAATCAATTCATTCTTTAAAATAACAACTTAAACCCCATTTGTTCAGAAAGGCATTTAACGTACCCTCAACTTCCTGACCCTTATTTCAGCTTAACCCCTCTGTCCAGATGCCCAGAAAGATTTGTGCTATTACCATCAATTGTGTTATTTGTTCAGAGTTTTACAGAGTAGTATTTGTATTTTTGTATTCTATTCTAGTTTATTGTCGCTTATTCTATTTCAGTGCTTTGTATATCCTGTTTTATCTATATTTAGTATTTCACGCAGATATTATTTGTATCCATTTTGCATATGCCATGTTGTTCTTTCTAAATTTCTGTGAAGTGCTTTGAGCATGGGAAAGGTGTTATATAAATCCATCCATCCATCCATCCATTTTCCAGCCCGCTGAATCCGAACACAGGGTCATGGGGGTCTGCTGGAGCCAATCCCAGCCAACACAGGGCACAAGGCAGGAACCAATCCCGGGCAGGGTGCCAACCCACCGCAGGACACACACAAACATACCCACACACCAAGCACACACTAGGGCCAATTTAGAATCACCAATCCACCTAACCTGCATGTCTTTGAACTGTGGGAGGAAACCGGAGCGCCCGGAGGAAACCCACACAGACACGGGGAGAACATGCAAACTCCACGCAGGGAGGATCTGGGAAGCAAACCCAGGTCTCCAAACTGCGAGGCAGCAGCGCTACCACTGCGCCACCGTGCCGCCCATGTTATATAAATAAAATATATTATTATCATTATTATTATCTGGCAGCATTAGGCACGAATCAGAGACCAAACCTGGGTTGAACGCCAGTCCATCACAGCACACATACTCACAATGGAGTAATTTAGAGCAGCCAGTTAAACTAATAGTCTCACCAAGTTGACTTTATGAGTTTAAATTGAAAATATGACTTACCAACATAATACAGTGTATATATGTTATATATATTTTAACATCAGTGTTCAGGAAAACTTCAAAATGGACCCAATGTCCTTCCAATGACTAATGTTATCTGCATTGATTATGGCAAGAAAAGTATGACCACACTAAAAATGAAGCTAATTATAGTTTGAAAATATACAAAATATATTCACTGAACTGGCAGGAATGGTGTCACTTTTGCTGTTATTGCAAGAAGGCATAATATCACTTCCTCTGCCATTTTTCTTGAATGACAAAGGACCAGCAGTGCCCCCTCAACCTTCCTGACCACATTTTTTCTCCTTTGATTCTTCCTTTTCCCCTTGTGCTGCCATTGGCCACTGTTTAGCCTCTTCCCCATGCACCAACATCATTTGCCATTGAACCTCTTCCCCCCTGTGTTTACAATTTACATGTCTTTTAATTCATGATTAACACTATTGTGCCAGCAAAGCTGCTTGGCAAACTCCTACATTTAGGATTATGTGCCGCCCCTATCATTAACCAACAGACCTCAGCTTTGCAGACTGGCAGCATGACATGCTCCATGCCAACCCTCAACACGGGCACTCCACAGTGTAGTATGCTGAGCCCCCTGTTGTAACTATGTGTCCAGATACTGTACCAACTCTATAATTTGCTGATGATGCTACCATTACATGCCTGATTAACAACAAGGATTAGCCAAATTAAAGACAAGTAGTCTTCTTGCTGAGTTAGTGGTATGATGAAAATATTTTGGCCTTAAATGTCAGCAAAACCAAAGACCTGGAGCCTCATGCATAATGGCGTGGGTAGAATTCACAGTAAAACATGGCGTAAGGTAGGGCTGGGCGATTAATCGAAAAGTAATCGAAATCGACATTCAGAACCTATAATCGATCCAATTTTTCCAGGTCGATTATTTCGATTACTTTCCCTTTAAAAACACTACCGCGTGTGGAGTCATGTTACCCCGCTCCGTTACGTTATTCCGACGACATGTCGGGCATGGAGAGCTTAAACACTGACACAACTGAGCAACAAGAGCAGCTTGTACCAAAGAAAAACGCAGTCTCTGTCATTTGGACACATTTTGGCTTCAGTAAGAATGACATCGAACAAAATGAAGTCAGATGTAGACACTGTAGAAAAACAGTTTCGACGCCCAAAGGTAACACCACCAATTTGTTTCAACACTTGAAGCACAATCACGTCACTAAATATGAACAGTGCATGGCTCAAAAAAAACAAAAAGAGACCGACAAGCGCCCAGCAACAAATGCCTCCGCAAAGCAGATGTCAATAACACAAGCGTTCACAAATGCCACACAGTATGAGAAGAGTTCAAGAAGATGGAAAGAAATAACTGACGCTATTTGTTATTACATCACAAAGGATATGACTCCCTTGGCTACAGTGGAGCGAAGCGGGTTTAAACACCATGTTAAAACTCTCGACAGAAGATACACTGTGCCATCGCAATCACATTTTTCTAAAACTGCGCTGCCAGACATGTACAAGACATGTAAAAATATAGCTGCTGAACTGAAAAATGTTCAACACTTTGCAGCCACATCTGATCTCTGGTCATGTAGGACGATGGACCCATTCTTGAGCCTTACTTTGCACTACATTGACGACGATTGGAAGCTGCGCCAGAGATGCCTTGAGACGGCATATTTTCCAGCCGATCACACGGCAGATATAATTGCGCAAGGTCTGAAAGATATGCTTTCTGAATGGGACCTCGCGGAAGAAAAACTTTCAGCCATTACGACAGACAACGGTGCAGAGATGAGCAGCTATTTGGTGTCCCCCATGCTGGATAGTGAGGCAAATCCACTGGACTGGTGGAGGAAGCATCATGTACACTTTCCCACTCTAAGTAAGGTGGCAAAAAAGTATCTCAGCATACCAGCTACTAGCTCCCCATCAGAGCGGGTTTTCAGTTCGGGCGGAAACATTGTTACATGCCTCAGGTCCTGCCTGAAACCTGAAAAGGTTAACATGCTCGTGTTTCTTAGTAAGAACTTCCGAGTAAATTCATGTTCATATAGTGACATGATAAGATCGCTAAGATCACCTCATGCAACAGTGTTTAGAGAGTTCTATTTTTATTACAACAATCTGTTGTTTACATTGATACATTGCACATTAAAATATTTGTTTACAGAAGATGCAAGAAATGCACTGTTTAAAATATTATTTACAGGATATAGGAGTTATTTTATTTAGAAGAGATACTGCTTATTTTCTACTTTTAATAAGAAAAACATTGAAAATAATTTATTTTGTTTCCAAAAGTGCAAGTTATTTATTTTTACTTTTTTTATAAGAACAAAGTGACTGTTCATTTTAGGCAATGTGTGCTTTAATTTCAGTTGTTCAACATTGATGCTCAATAAATAATTACAGATAGCAGTGTGTTTCCTTCAATTAGTTTAAAATCAAGTAATGCACCCTTCATTCAAAAATCTCTCACATGTAATATGTGAGCATATTTACTGTACAAAACTTGTCAGTGAACTATGAGGGCAAAAAAAAAATAAAATAAAATAAAATAATCGTTCATTAATCGTAATCAAGTTAAAATGTTCAATTAATCGAGATTTTGATTTTAGGCCAAATCGCCCAGCCCTAGCGTAAGGACAAAAGCGGAAATGTTCGTATGCATAAAAAAATCCAGATGCATACAGTGCATCCGGAAAGTATTCACAGTGCATATCTTTTTCCACATTTTGTTATGTTACAGCCTTATTCCAAAATGGATTAAATTAATTTTTTCCTCAGAATTCTACACACAACACCCCATAATGACAACGTGAAAAAAGTTTACTTGAGGTTTTTGCAAATTTATTAAAAATAAAAAACTGAGAAATCACATGTACATAAGTATCACAGCCTTTGCTCAATACTTTGTCGATGCACCTTTGGCAGCAATTACAGCCTCAAGTCTTTTTTAATATGATGCCACAAGCTTGGCACACCTATCCTTGGCCAGTTTCGCACATTCCTCTTTGCAGCACCTCTCAAGCTCCATCAGGTTGGATGGGAAGCATCGGTTCACAGTCATTTTAAGATCTCTCCAGAGATGTTCAATCAGATTCAAGTCTGGGCTCTGGCTGGGCCACTCAAGGACATTCACAGAGCTGTCCTGAAGCCACTCCTTTGATATTTTGGCTGTGTGCTTAGGGTCATTGTCCTGCTGAAAGATGAACCGTCGCACCAGTCTGAGGTCAAGAGCGCGCTGGAGCAGGTTTTCATCCAGGATGTCTCTGTACATTGCTGCAGTCATCTTTCCCTTTATCCTGACTAGTCTCCCAGTTCCTGCTGCTGAAAAACATCCCCACAGCATGATGCTGACACCACCATGCTTCACTGTAGGGATGGTATTGGCCTGGTGATGAGCGGTGCCTGGTTTCCTCCAAACGTGACGCCTGGCATTCACACCAAAGAGTTCAATCTTTGTCTCATCAGACCAGAGAATTTTGTTTCTCATGGTCTGAGAGTCCTTCAGGTGCCTTTTGGCAAACTCCAGGAGGACTGCCATGTGCCTTTTACTAAGGAGTGGCTTCAGTCTGGCCACTCTACCATATAGGCCTGATTGGTAGATTGCTGCAGAGATGGTTGTCCTTCTGTAAGGTTCTCCTCTCTCCACAGAGGACCTCTGGAGCTCTGACAGAGTGACCATCGGGTTCTTAGTCACCTACCTGACTAATGCCCTTCTCCCCCGATCGCTCAGTTTAGACGGCCGGCCAGCTCTAGAAAGAGTCCTGGTGGTTTCGAACTTCTTCCACTTACAGATGATGGAGGCCACTGTGCTCATTGAGACCTTCAAAGCAGCAGAAATTTTTCTGTAACCTTCCCCAGATTTCTGCCTCGAGACAATCCTGTCTCAGAGGTCTACAGACAATTCCTTTGACTTCATGCTTGTTTTGTGCTCTGACATGAACTGTCAACTGTGGAACCTTATATAGACAGGTGTGTGCCTTTCCAAATCATGTCCAATCAACTGAATTTACCACAGATGGACTCCAATTGAGCTGCAGAAACATCTTAAGGATGATCGGGGAAACAGGATGCACTTGAGCTCAATTTTGAGCTTCATGGCAAAGGCTGTGAATACTTATGTACATGTGCTTTCTCAATTTTTTTATTTTTAATAAATGTGCAAAAATCTCAAGTGAACTTTTTTGACGTTGTCATTATGGGGTGCTGTGTGTAGAATTCTGAGGAAAAAAATGAATTTAATCCATATTGGAATAAGGCTGTAACATAACAAAATGTGGAAAAAGTGATGCGCTGTGAATACTTTCCGGATGCACTGTAAATCTGTGTGTTTGGCAACTTCCACGTTCTTCTGCTCCATAAATCCCGGTCAGCATAAAAAGTAACTCACGTGCATGCGCCTGCTGCCACTCCCCAAACTCCTCCCAGAATTACGCCTCTTTGAATATACAAATCAATATAAAGAGCCCTTAAGCTCAGCGTTCTGTGAAAAGGCAATGACAAAAGCTCGGGGGAAATAGAAGAATTTTAGCGAAAAATAAGTGGAGGCAAGGAAAAATGTACTATCTGTTGGTTTAAACAGTGGTATAAACAGCAGAAGGAAGTTGATCAAGGGACACAGAGTGTCAGAGAAGCTCGAAAGCTCAAGTTCACAAAGTCACACAGTGCCCGAAATAAAAAAGAAGTGTTGTCAGATATTAAAGTCACTGTGAAAAGGCTAGTCGTAGCCCACCGTCTGAGTGTCATATGAAAGCTTATTAGGGTACAGAGAAAAAAAAAATAGGCACACAGTGGGAAAAATCACGAAATGTCAACTTTAATCTCGAAATTTCCACTTTAATCACGTAGCTTATTTTGTCATTAAAGTAGAACATCATAAACTTCATCTTAAAATCTTTTAATTTACTAGATTCTCAAATCCCATCGTAACTAAAGTAGCACATTAAATGCTTTGTTTTTTATTTGATCTTCTATGTGTTCTATGTGTGTGAATCACTATGTGCTTTTTAAACAGGCTTTCTCTTCCTTCGACAGGACACAGAATCCATTACATTTGTGATATTACAGTTCTCTGAATAATTAAAATATTGCGATTTATACTTGATATCATTTTCATGATGATAGGAGTTAAAGCATGTTATTAAACATGGGAACATGGTGGCGCAGTGATTGTTCATGCCTCACGCACGCGACCTTCGATGAAGTAATTTATTGCAGCAGTACTGTCTCTTTCAAACATACTAACCTCTAATTTCTGTCTTTCCTTTTCTTTCTCCAAATACCCAATCGCCACACAATCAGCTCTGTAATAGACGTTAAGCCATCTGTAAGCTTAGAATGCCGATTCTTCAAAACTTTTAAGGAACATTGAAATATCTTCGTAGTACATGTTTAATTATTCTATCCTTCCAGTGTCGCGCCAGCTCCAGCAAGAATACAGCACAAGGCAGGAACAATCCGTGAACAGAGCGCCAGCTTCTTGCTAGCGCTGCAACACCGTGTCCTCACATGTTTAATTATTAACAAAATAGATTATTTAAATTAAGTTAAAGTTTTATCTGTATAATCTATACTAATAAACGGCAAAGCCCTCACTCACTCACTCACTGACTCACTGACTGACTGACTGACTGACTCATCACTAATTCTCCAACTTCCCGTTCAGGTAGAAGGCTGAAATGTGGCAGGCTTATTCCTTACAGCTTCCTTACAAAAGTTGGGCAGGTTTCATTTCGAACTTCTACGCGTAATGGTCATAACTGGAAGCTGTTTTTCTCCATTTACTGTAATGGAGATGAGCGTGAAACCCGTGGGGGCGGAGTTTCATATGACATCATCACGACTCCCACGTAATCACGCAGTAGGTAGAAAACCAGGAAGAGGCCCAAAAAGCGCTGAAGAAAACATGCATTATATAATTGAGAAGGCAGCGAAACAATAAGAAGTGAGCGAGTGACATATACAACCATATTCATGAGTTCTGCTACTTCGGAAACAAAGCACGATGTAAACCTAAACTTTAAATTAAGTTCATAGACAGGCTGCCGCTAGTGTTTGTAATTTAGTGCCTGCCCATATAAGGCCGTCCGTCAGCGGCAATCCAATAGAAACACTGCCACGGGTAAATATTCACGGGTGAAGGACTGTGCTTATGCAGAGGAAGATGAGATGGTCAGGGTGGTGTTTGGCACAAACTCAGCGAAACTGCGAGAGAAAGTTTTAAGTGCCGGGACTTAGGTAACATTAGACACAGCCATGGACATAGCACGACATGGCACCAGCACAGCTGGGAAACTTCGATGCATGTACACCGAGCGGCTCACGAGAACTGACGCAGTGCACAGACAAAAAGCAACAGTTCCAAAGAGCGCTGAACAAAAAACGAATTACACAATTGAAAAGGCAGCAAAAAAATATGAAGCGTCTGATACATACAAGCATATTATTCATAACTGCAGCTACTGCAGAAACAAAGCACACGGTGGAAAAAGTGAATGTCCCGCTAAAGGAAGACAGTGTTAAAAAAAAAACCCGTGCATGCAGTGTGTCAGGTCTCAGATAAAGAAGAAGACGAGCTGTTTATTGATGCAGTAAGAAACAAATCTTTTTCATAGCTTCTTTAACACACTACGTCTCCGCTGCGATACGCGGGTATATATATATATGTATATATATACCCCGATCTACATACTCGAATAATGAATACTTTATTCGCAATCAATGATTGTTTTGGTAAAGCCATACTCAGTGTATTCATTAGATGAACGGTAAAAAAGTAAGAGCGAGGGGACGGTAACTTACTGAAGCACACAAGCAAAACCACAATA
>JANRMT010048941.1:148-14965 GCA_026402145.1 Polypterus bichir lapradei
CTGCGGGGAATATTTATAAACAGTGCGGGAGAGTTTATAAATATTCCCCGCAGCGTTATACAGCATAATCCCTTTGTATTCTCTTAGATATTAGGTAAGATTCATTGAAATTATGTATATAAACACACTGTTTATATACAGTAAAACCTAAATATTATTTTAAAGATATTGAGTGTCTCCGATATCACATATGTTACAGCCATTACGATAGAGAGGTCACCAGCAATAAATACGTACATTGCAAGAAAAATAGTATACAGTAAATGTGTGTACAGTGACACTAAACGTACATACATGTACTAAGCACTGTAAGAAGAAAATTAATTATGGTTACTCACCAACAATGACACGATGACTTGTCCGATAACAATGAGTTTAAATTTACTGCACAACAAAGGAGAGCGTTACAGCCCTTGTAAAGGAGCCACTTCAGGCGATTGTGTAGCACTGCCGTTGTTCTTCTTCTGGCAGTCTTCAATCCAAATCACTAAAGCAGATTCCATCCAGACTACTGCCTTATTACATCCACTTACAACTCGTTTTGCACCCTGGTTAAAAGGACGCTGCAGCCGTAGATCTTATATTCCTTTCCTACTTTTTAAATAAAAAGAATCGTAGCCTTCAACAAATCCAAAACGTTTACCTTTTCGGCAATCGTTAACATCTTCTTCTTGCGCTTGGGCACGGCCCCTGAAGCAGTAGCAGATTGTTTTGGAGCCATAATGAAGGGCTTGACTATGCACAAAGATAAACACTAAAGAGCACAACTCTTTACACAGTGAAACAGGTTGATGCTGAATGAGACTTCCTGGTTAACACTGCATTCAGCACGCAGGAACTCAACTGCGTGCTCTGATTGGTTAGCTTCTCAGTCAGGAGAACTTAACTGCGTACTCTGATTGGTTAGCTTCTCAGCCACCCGCCAATAGCGTCCCTTGTATGAAATCAACTGGGCAAACCAACTGAGGAAGCATGTACAGGAAGTAAAAAGACACATTGTCCGCAGAACCCGCAAAGCTGCGAAAAATCCGCGTTATATATTTAGTTATGCTTTCATATAAAATCCGCGATAGAGTGAAGCCGCAAAAGTCGAAGCGCGATATAGCGAGGGATTACTGTATATTTGATATTTGGACTTCAGCCTTCACATATAATACACTTCATGTTAAAATTTTGTTATTACTACTACAACATGAAAAAAAGTTTCTGTTTTAGGTATGTGTTCAATTCCTTTCACTTCCTGCATTTCCTGTCATCCTACATTTACATAGATTGTAGTAGACACAGAACACACATGAAATGCATGTGTTCCAAATAACGATATAGTATTTACCCTATACAACTCTAGGTACCTCACTCCCAAATAAAGAAGACTTGAGCTGGGAGAACGTTTTGCCCAAGTTGTGGTGTGGCAGTAGGGGGATTGGATAGCAGGCTGCTTGCTGATTGTGCTGATCGACACATCTGCAAAACAAAAGATGCTAATGGAGAGGTGCAAAGGAATTTAAGGTGGCCTGGGATTGTGAGTTTTTTTTGTAGGATTCAGGGATTCTAGTGTTAAGCAATCATACAATACCAGTTATTTTGTTCTGCACTACTAAGTTAAAGTGCTGTCTTGACCATCACAGTTCACTGTATTTCAAATTGCTTCTTCATCCGTCTGATATGTCTGATATTGTATGTTTATATCAGCTATTTTTATACATTTCCAAATGTATTACTATTTTATTGACACTGCTTTATTTAGTAATATGTGTCTGTTGTATTGAGCCTGTGCTGCATTACCACAGCATGCTTCTGCACAAATGTTACACACAGTAAACACTTTTTTTCTTGATATAAAATGCAATAACAAAAGACTGAATTAAAGAGACTTTAAGAGATTGCTGCCTTTAATGTACTTACTGTATCTTATTTTTTATATACATTAATGCAATGGCAATTATAAATGGAGTTTCCTCAGTTTATTAAATAAGACTCATAATATTTATTTAATATTTAATTTGAGTTTTTTATTAATAGAAGATCCAGCTTTTAAGTGAATAAACAGTTTGACCAAGAATATGGGTATTCAGTGGAACTCATAAGGCAAAACTAGCATTACTTTTAATTGTGTTTGTTGTGGCAGAAGAGCTTGGTTGGCACTGACCCAACACAGGCTGACACCGGAGGCACGTGTAAAAATAAAACAAATATTTATTTTTCTTCAGCTGTGGCATACGTCTTCTCTGTGTCCCACTGGCCCTGCACAGTCCCCCAAAACACACACAAAAGAAAAACACCACAAAACTCCACTCTTCTTCCTCCGCCACTCCTCCTAGGCAGCTTTGTCGTCCTCCTCCTCCCGACTCTGGTGCCCGGAGTTGTGGCTTCAGGCTCCTTTTATAGCCCACCCAGAAGTGCTTCAGGTGATAATTAACCTAATTCAGGCTGCACTTAAAGCCCACATGGGCTCGTAAAGCTGTGAAGGCCCTCCCGGTGGTGGCCACAGAGTCCAACTGGGCTGAGCTCTGAAGTCCTATGCCTGTGACCCCGATGTAACCCTGGAGGGTTACCACCATGCTTTCTGGGGAACGTAGTGTGCATCCCATGGCTGCTCCCCCGGTCCTAGTGTGAAAGGGGCATCCCGGCCGTCCACCACATTGTATTTAAACAAATGTTTAGGAAAAAGGTTTAGAGAAAAGCTAAATGGCAGGCATTGACATCATGCTGTCAGGGGATGGGGAGAAGCTGAGTGAAGGGCTAGTAGTGAGAAATGTAAAAGTTTTAGAAGACATTATGGGCCACATTTGAGACTTTAGGGGGGTCTGTTAGTTCTGTTCTTCTTTTGAACTATCACCTAAACAAATTGACAGCAATAAATAAATGATGTTGGGAAGAAATGTTATTTATTAGATCATTTTATTTTTAAGCTCTGATGAACTAAGCAGTTTGTATATGCTTGGAAGAAGATGTGAAATTGGGTATTTGTTATTTAACTTATACCTAATAATTACCTTAAATTAACTTCAGGTTGACAAGAAGCGAAAACTAAAAGAAATTGTCAATCACTCCTTTTTTCAGTGATATAACTTACTAAAAATAGTTCATGGCATAAAAGAAAAGCACAGCTATTGAAAGAGGCAGATGCAATGGCATTTGAAAGAGGCATAAGTGATACAGAAAAAATGTAGGGATGACAGCACAGTGTTAGTATGAGAAATGGGATGTAAGCCATCCTGAAGTTAAACCAAACCACCATGCTACAAAAGTTCAGCACCACCTAAAATGTCTCCCAGTGAAACAGAATTGACAAGGTCCTTGCTGGTCCTTGCAAATGGAATGCCTAAACGTGGGCAGGGTTAAACATTTAATACTGCCTGTAATTCACATGTTTGGGTCCTGCTGTGCTCCATGCTAGACAGAACAGACGTGACATGCATGCAAATGATTTAAACTGTGCACTTATGTAACATGGTTTACTTGACAGTCACTATTATTTGAGTCAGTTAACCTCCCACAACCATAATTTTAGCTCCGGTGTAACCAACCATATTGCCTTACAGTAGTTGTAGCCTGACAACTGTCACTATCAGCATTCAGAATGGGATAAGACGCCTGTAGATTATGAGCAAATATTTATTTAAACATTTCATTTTAAATACATAGCCTTATTCCACAAGCTACAATGAGGGGCAGCTGCAAGAAGTGGGTGAAGGCTGGACCATCTAAATTAAAAAGAACAGACTCTTTAAATTTCATGGATATGTCTCTCCTTGGGCTCCTAAGGCCAAGCTCGCTTTCAGGGACGCTGTTTTGGTTGCGTGTTTTCTTCGACTTTTTACTTCTAGTATTTAATGCCTAATTTCTCTGCAAATAAATATAAGTAATGATTAAATTAAAGTTTGAGTATTGATCACTGGAACTTGCCTTGTTCATTGATATCATCTGCCCCAGTGTGCCTGTTAGAGTAATTCATTATTTGCTTAGCTCTTTCAGAGATAGCGATTTGGTCTTGTTGGAGTAAGACTTGCGTGTTTGTTCAGATGCAGGTTGTGCTTGTTCTGTTAAAATTGTGCAGCCCTTTCACGGTAACAATGAAGTAGCCGACTTCTAACCCCTACTATGGTTTTGAAGCTGATGTTGCCAGCTTCATCTGTATTGTTGTGTTTGATTTGGGTGTTTGACATTTGAGAGATACATGAATGTCACATACTGTAGGAAAGTATTGCAGGGTGTACATGTAAATCAAAGCTAATAATTTAGGCATTTCCAGTATTAACTTGTCCAGCCATATAAAAAGAACCCAAGAGATTGAAGGAGCTTTAATAAACATTCAAACCTTACAAAACAGTTAATCAAATTGAAATAGTTGTGTTTTATTGTGTATTCATGTAAATAAATGTTAATTATTTCTGTTGTTGCATTATAGGTTCACACTTGAGCAAGTGTTCTGTCCCTGAGCAATATGCAAAACTGAGCTGAGTTGCATCGTTGAGTAATAAATCATTTGCACATTAGTTTAGATTGACTAATGATTCAGATCTATGAGAACAGAGTCTCTTCATAATAATAATAATAATAATAATAATAATAAGAAGAAGAAGAAGAAGAAGAAGAAGAAAAACACTTTGTGGATGGCCACTATAAGCATGTAGTATGGTAATCAAATCAGCAAAATGAAAAATGACAGTTTTGTTATTAAATTTCACGTTTATTCAGCCAACTTACTATAATTTTCTGCTGTCTTTGAAGCTGGTAATGTGGAGCTTAGCTCACATTGAAATTCAGAGAAACAGCTGATCAGTAGTTCCATTCTATTATATGTAAAATGTACTATGAAACTGTCCAAAATAGAATGTTTTAAAGAAGTAATTCATTTACAAACAAATATCTGCTTTCCAATTTCAGCTCATGCATGTTAATAGTATGCAGGCTTAAACATGAATTCATAGGATGTTCAGTTTTAAATATCACCCCTTCATACAGGGATTGGAATAAATCCATAAAATGAGCAGTGAAAACAGATTAAGAAAGACAAAATCTATTTCTCATGCTAGAGAGTGGTGACTTATTGCACGTTGATTAGCACATAATATTAAGAATTTCAATGTATTCTGTAGTACTAGAGTGTTGTACCATGTTAGCCATTATGGATATAGTGAGAAGTCAAGCAAAATGAAACATTTTATTGGCTAACTAAAAATATTACTGTATTCTGTACATCTGTTAATAAGGACACTATTAGTCTTTAATGTTAAAAGGATTTAAGGCCTCATTATGTAATGTTTTAGGATTATATGATTCAGTATCAAAGGGAAAGAAAACACATCCTGTATGAAAATTGTCATTTTGAACTACTTTAATAAAGTACATTAGTATAAAGTATATACATTAAAGACAAAAAATTGCAAATTATTATGTCAAAATGTGCAAACTAGGATTCAGTCTGGGATAAATCCATTTTCTGAGTGTCTTTTATTTATTTTTTGTTTTTGTATGTTATGTTGCTTTTTTAAATGGTGTGCTTCTCCTTCTCGTAGGTTTTGTAATTTAAACTTATCAGGAAAGGCTGTTTGGCCAGTTGGAGGAGCTGTATTTTTGCTTTATATTCTGTGATGGCCTGAATGCCTTACAACATATGGCAGTGGCCAGAATTGTGAAATTGCTCCTCAATTTGCATTTTCTAGGTGTTTGGTCTTCCTTCTTCAAATTAGCCTGGAATGAAATTCAGTAATACCTCAGTTAATGAATCCTAATGGAATGAAGCATAAAAACCACTATGGTGCATGTAAAGAATTTATATACCAGTTTGCTAGAGTGCTGTGGTAGTCATTGACTGTTGTTGATAATGTATGTGCTGTAGAATGCAAATGTATGTGATTGCAGCACATACACTTTGTTTCCCAAGGAATGTACATTGGCAAAAAAATGTTAGGTAGAAGGGTTTAACTTTAGCATGGCTCTGACATGTCCACATTTTTATTACCTTTATTTACGAAAGCCAGAATCAGCCCAGCACAATGTGTCATCCACAGTCAATAGATGAGCCGCTCAGGGCTAAAGACTCACACTACTCTGGCTCAATGGTGACACCTTGTGGATGAATTTATAGTTTGTTAGTATGTAAGTTTAAAAGATAAATCCAGCATTGTTCATGTCGAAGTAATTTCATCATAAACATGGCATATATGCATTTTCCATGCAAAATTTTGTTCTAAAGTTAAGCATTTTTCCATAAATCATAAAAAATACCTTTTCCGCATTAGTGCTTTACAGTGGTGGAACACCCCTGGAAAATGAAAGCTTAAAGATTTACCAAGAAAGCGGCAAAAGCTTTCACATAAGAATATAAATTTTCAGTGGATGTTTGTGACAACAAAAGGGATCAAGAAATAATAATTTTATCACATATTCCTGGTACTATTTTTCTTGTGTTAAGGATATTTTTCCATTCGCTTGTTTGAGTTCTCACATACAGTAGATATAGAAGTAAATCAAAACAAAACCAACTACATAGCATGAAACATTTACTGTGATTTGGTCTTTTGGGAGGAAGGGTGAAAGGTCGTTACACAGGACGACTAAATTGTGAGATATCGCACATGGCTGGTCTTTTAAAATGGATGTTTTTTCGTTCAAAAAATGATATATATAAACTACTTAATAATTTGTGTGCAGTCACAAGATACAGATTGCTACTTGATAGCTGCCTTGGCTTTTGAAAAAAAAAACAACAATATTATGAAATTCAGCCATTTTAAAAGAATATGAGCTGTGTGCGATAGCTCAGCATTTAGTCCTCTTGTGTAACAAACTTTTGAGTCTTCTTAGACTTTGCAACTGTGTTTTGAATATTCAGGTAAGAAAACATATCTTTGTAATGATCTTACCATATCTAAAAATTCCTGTATCTGTGTTCTGTTTTTTTATTGAGCTCTAGTATCTATTAATGATTCAGCCTGCTTATTTAGTGGAGGATCACAGTAACCAAAGCTTATTCTGGCAGTTCTGGCAAAGTCCAGCAACACACTCAGACCAGGCCACTTTAGAGTCATTAAGTAGCTGTCCACTCACACATCTTTGGAATTTTGGAGTAAGACTAATGGAGCTAAGGGGAGACCATGCAAACTACATAGAGTTAATGCTCTGATTGGGAATTCAAACTCAGGATTGTGAAGGTTTATGACAGCAATGTTACCACCATATATGGGTAAATAAATTTACTCAATAATAAAATCTACTTTTATTTGGTGTTATTATAAAGCTAAGTGATCTTGTCTGGCCTTCAATGAAACAAACAGTCTCTGTTATTAAAGAGAGCAGTGGGAGGTATCACTATCTTCAGAAGGACAGCACTTTCAATGAATATGAAATATTTAGGCAAGCAAAGATTATAGTAGTAACATATTCAGCCATTGCCTGATTCAACAAGAATGAGCAACAAGTGTTCTGGCCCAAGCTACACGGCGACAGGCTAAGCACAATAAAGCCTCCACTGATGTGGAAATGCTAAAAGAGTGCGTTTTAGGTATTTATTGGAACTCTCTAACATGATAAATGTTACTGAATATGTGAAACAGGTAACTCTGTCAGCTGCAACTGCTGCACACTGGGCTCATGTCTTGGCAGAGGATATCGAAGGTTGGTGATAGACGGTGTCAGTCAGGCTGATCGAATAAACTCTTGATGAATCAACTGATAACAAAGACAGGCACACCTCTGCATTTATCTTCTATATATTGAAGAACCAGAATTCATAGAAAAACATTAGAGTTGTGCAGGGAGGCTAAAGGTGACTGAACACCCAAAGTGTCCATTTCAAGCTGTTTACATCCTTGCCTTTGAAGAGAAGCCTCCACCAGTTGCCTTGCATCTGATGTAGATGCCATAGTGAATATTTAATTGTCTCATTGGGAAATGTAACTGAAGGAGGATAAAATCAAAGCAGCAAATTTTGAGTGAATTCATTTAATTTAATTTTTTAACCCCTTCCTGTACCTTCTCTGTCTTTTTAACGATAATTCAGCACCCGCACCTTTCAAACTGATATGATAGAATCAGCTTCTGATGTTCCTGGAAACACATCAAAGTTGTTATTCTAGGACAATCATTCAAGTTCAGCCAATCAACTTTAAGCTCAGTCTCTGACATTAGAAGCCATTCAGTGAATTGAAAAGATTCAAAATTGCATGATTGTACAAATGAAAAAAGATGCAGTCACAAAAATCCTCTCATCATGGATGAAAAAGCTGTCATTATTTAAATTTTTAAGGGAATAATTTTTAAACCCCATATATTTTTCCCCTTTAAGCACTAATCCATTCATAATGATATCAAAGGCAAACTTTAAAGATGACTGGCTAAAGGTATTCACGAAACAACATCTACCTAATAATATTTGATTCACCTCTTTTATGGGTCTTATTTTGTTGGCACCTAATGTTTGTGGATTCTTCATAATTTTAATGTTATGGATAAATATGTACTGGAGAATGGCTTTGGGACCAAGAAAACTTGCACTAATGAATTATCCTGACTGTATTCATGGCTGGTTCTACCATACATGAGAACTGGGCAGTCAGCTAGGGTGTCAACTTGTCAACCATCACAGACTAAGTTTTACAAACACCAAAAATCTATAAAACACCAATGCAGTTGGCCCCAAAGCTCTTGGTTATAATATTATTGTTTATACCTGCTTATTAACAAACTACAAATTTGTCTAATAGTTGTCACCGTTTACCCACCGTAGCTTCCCTTTAGACCTAGGTAGCTGTTTTGAAGACATAAGACACCCAGGTTAGTTGAACTGGTGTGTCTTCACCCTGCCATAGTTTGGTTCCCTGTCCAGGCATTGGTCCTGCCTTGCATCTAATGCTTGCTGGGATAAATTAATGAACAAGACCACACTGCTGCAATGTTGGCTGATTTCGTAAACTAACTGAAGACAAGACAAACAGCATTATTAGTTGATGAGATCGGGGAGTGGAGGTGATTGGTTGCATTTGGATGTTACTTTTCTGGGTCAATAGTTCCTAATTCCCTTGTGCATCTACAGTTAGGGCCATAAATATTTGGACAGAGACAACTTTTTTCTAATTTTGGTTCTGTACATTACCTCAGTGAATTTTAAATGAAACAACTCAGATGTAGTTGAAGTGCAGACTTTCAGCTTTAATTCAGTGGGGTGAACAAAATGATTGCATAAAAATGTGAGGCAACTAAAGCATTTTTTAAACACAATCCCTTCATTTCAGGGGCTCAAAAGTAATTGGACAATTGACTCAAAGGCTATTTCATGGGCAGGTGTGGGCAAGTCCTTCGTTATGTCATTATCAATTAAGCAGATAAAAGTTCTGGAGTTGATTTGAGGTGTGGTGCTTGCATGTGGAAGATTTTGCTGTGAACAGACAACATGCGATCAAAGGAGCTCTCCATGACAGTGAAAGAAGCCATCCTCAAGCTGCGAAAACAGAAAAAACCCATCCAAGAAATTGCTACAATATTTCAAGTGGCAAAATCTACAGTTTGGTACATCCTGAGAAAGAAAGCAAGCACTGGTGAACTCAGCAACGCAAAAAGATCTGGACGTCCATGGAAGACAACAGTGGTGGACGATCGCAGAATCATTTCCACGGTGAAGAGAAACCCCTTCACAACAGCCAACCAAGTGAACAACACTCTCCAGGGGGTAGGCGTATCGATATCCAAGTCTACCATAAAGAGAAGACTGCATGAAAGTAAATACAAAGGGTGCACTGCAAAGTGCAAGCCACTCATAAGCCTCACGAATAGAAAGGCTAGATTGGACTTTGCTAAACAACATCTAAAAAAGCCAGCACAGTTCTGGAAAAACATTCTTTGGACAGATGAAACCAAGATCAACCTCTACCAGAATGATGGCAAGAAAAAAGTATGGAGAAGGCGTGGAACAGCTCATTATCCAAAGCATACCACATCATCTGTAAAACACGGTGGAGGCAGTGTGATGGCTTGGGCATGCATGGCTGCCAGTGGCACTGGGACACTAGTGTTTATTGATGATGTGACACAGGACAGAAGCTTCAGGTCCTTCCACAACATTTCAATTGGATTAAGGTCAGGACTTTGACTTGGCCATTCTAAAACATTAACTTTACTCTTCTTTAACCATTCTTTGGTAGAACGACTTGTGTGCTTAGGGTCGTTGTTTTGCAGCATGACCCACCTTCTCTTGAGATTCAGTTCATGGACAGATGTACTGACATTTTCCTTTAGAATTCTTTGGTATAATTCAGAATTCATTGTTCCATCAATGAAGGCAAGCCATTCTGGCCCAGATGCAGCAAAACAGGCCCAAACCATGATACTACCACCACCATGTTTCACAGATGGGATAAGGTTCTTATGCTGGAATGCAGGGTTTTCCTTTCTCCAAACACAACACTTTTCATTTAAACCAAAAAGTTCTATTTTGGTCTCATCCATCCACAAACCATTCTTTCAACAGCCTTCTGGTTTGTCCACATGATCTTTAGCAAACTGTTGACGAGCAGCAATGTTTTTTTTGGAGAGCAGTGGCTTTCTCCTTGCAACCCTGTCATGCACACCATTGTTGTTCAGTGTTCTCCTGATGGTGGACTCATGAACATGAACATTAGCCAATGTGAGAGAGGCCTTCAGTTGCTTAGAAGTTACCCTGGGGTCCTTTGTGACCTCCCGACTATTACACGCCTTGTTCTTGGAGTGATCTTTGTTGGTCGACCACTCCTGGGGAGGGTAACGATGGTCTTGAATTTCCTCCATTTGTACACAATCTGTCAGACTGTGGATTGGTGGAGTCCAAACTCTTTAGAGATGGTTTTGTAACCTTTTCCAGCCTGATGAGCATCAGCAACTCTTTTTCTGAGGTCCTCAGAAATCTCCTTTGATAGTTCCCTGTTCTTTAAATAACACAGGGTGCCCACTCACACCTGATTGTCATCCCATTGATTGAAAACACCTGACTCTAATTTCACCTTCAAACTAACTGCTAATCCTAGAGGTTCACATACTTTTGCCACTCACAAATATGTAATA
Source organism: Polypterus bichir lapradei (assembly GCA_026402145.1). Taxonomy (NCBI): domain Eukaryota; kingdom Metazoa; phylum Chordata; class Cladistia; order Polypteriformes; family Polypteridae; genus Polypterus; species Polypterus bichir. The sequence continues at coordinate 11,189 of JANRMT010048941.1, forward strand.
TTCGATCATTTTCCTTAATAAATAAATGACCAAGTATAATATTTTTGTCTCATTTGTTTAACTGGTTTCTCTTTATCTACTTTTAGGACTTGAGTGAAAATCTGATGATGTTTTAGTTCATATTTATGCAGAAATATAGAAAATTCTAAAGGGTTCACAAACTTTCAAACATAACTGTAATCCTAAAAAATCAGACATGTTTCCTTTTTATGTTTAATGCTATTAAGCAGTACTACTCCTTTCTCTTTTGTTCTTTTAATTTTATTATAGGTTTATAGGACGCTTATTTTCATGTACACAAAGTACAGTAAAAATCTTAATGGTATGTGTTAATTAATATGTAATATGTTGTCACTCTCCTATAAATACTTTACCTAGAAAATTTCTGTCTGCATTACCTAAAAAATCTCAGAGCACGGTTTACAACACTATCTGCCATTAGGAGACATATTAAGTTTGATTCAATTGGTTGTTTTAAAGATTCTGCAGCAGAGACACAGAACACAGTATACAGTATACTATGCAGTGCATGCTCAGCTAAATACATGGGACAAACATCCAAAACATTTGCAACACGCATACAAGAACATCGCAGTGCTGTCAGAAGGAAGGACCCACAATCTCTGATATACGCACATACAAGTCCAACTGGACACATGTTTAACTGGGACACGGTGCAAGTAAAATTTGGGGCTAGTACTAAAAGTGCAGGAGAGCTGGCTAAATCAAGGCTCTCAAATGAAAGTGCCTTTAATAGACATTTGGACCTGAACTCAGCTTATGCAGGTTTAAAAAGAAGAACATCTAAATGATAAAAAATACTTTAAGACCAACACCCTCCAAACCCCACCTTACTGATTCAACCTCCCCTTGTACCCCCACACAGTGGTGTAGCGTAGTGGGGGCGGCAGGGGCGGCAGGGGCAGCCCGCCCCAGGCGGCACTTTTATGGGGCGGCAAAGAATTACCGTATATTTTAGTCTTTTAAATTGAAATACCTAAATAAGGGGGCGGCAAAATTTTCTTCCGCCCCGGGCGGCTGACACCCACGCTACACCACTGCCCCCATTCCCTCCTTTCTTATATATTGCCTTTGATATGTTGTGGACACCAGAGTGCATACAGCTCCCCATACCCTGGACACAACATACACAGAGCCCAAGTTTAGCACACCACACATTTATTTCAGTGGGGAAATGCTTTTGTCTCTTTCCACACCAACATAGCACAGTATTAGCAGCAAAAAGCACTAATAAACAAATCACAGTTCTTTCTTTCTTTCTTTCTTTCTTTCTTTCTTTCTTTCTTTCTTTCTTTCTTTCTTTCTTTCTTTCTTTCTTTCTTTCCCTCCTGCAAGCTTTGCCCTCCACCTCCTAAATCAGACTCCCTTGTGTGAGGTGGCCCCCTTCATAGAGCACCCAGAAGTGTTCCAGGTGTTCTATAATCTCCTGCTGCACTTCCAGGTGTGGTGGCAGCCTTGCAGAAGAGAGCTCATCCGTTCTCCATGCTCGCCGTGGTTGTGGCCACGGGTCCCAGCAGGGTTGATCTTCCATGCTCCAAGTCCTTGGCCCTGTAGCAAGCCAGGGGAGCTGCCCTCTGTCATCCCCGGGGAGGTACTGCCCCGTATAAGCTCCTTTCCTCAGTCCTTCTGTTACGGAGGTGTCCCAACCAGGTTAGAATCCTGGCTGTCCGTTACAATGTCTAATCATTTTCTTCTGATGATGACACCTGCTAGATTATTGAAACCTGAGGAATAAAAAAGTGTTTTAAGACATGTGATTCATTTTCTTCCCTTGTGAATTTCTAGCTACATTTCTAGCTGCTTGCAGGAGAAGTAGTGGAAGTGGACAAGAGACAGAAGAGAGAGAAAGGAAGAAAGAAGGACTGTGATTTATGTATTAGTATATCAGTTTATATAGATCGAGAGACTCTGAGTCATTTCTCACTGATGACAACATGTCTGAAGACTAAACCGGACTTGATGTTGAGGGAAAAATAAGAGATTGTGAAGCACTTGAATTGAAAGAGTCTGAAATCAGAGACACGAAAATAAAACAGTTCTAAAGCTTGTCATTTCTGGATGTTAATTATTCTAGCAGTAATCTGTTTATAATGGCTAAAACTTTTTTTTTAAGTATTATTGTGTAGAACATGTTTCTAGACTCTAGCTTTACCTGGGAAAGTAGTCAAATTGGCGTCACCAAAATACAAATTGTGGACTAGAAAACTTGCACGGTACATATTGCTGCCAATTACTGTACACCTTATGAGAAGGATTAAGGAGTCAATCACCACTATCAACTTCCAGACAGTGTTCAGAAGCCATTAAGAAGGCTAGCAGAATGTCAGGTTATAAAGCGCCCTGATGTGTGGAGTACAAGTCCAAGGAGGTTATGCTCAAGCTTCATAATGCACTGGTGAGACCTCATTTGGAGTACTGTGTGCAGTTTTGATGTCTAGACTATAAAAAAGACATACAGTAACAGCAATAGAAAAGATCCAGAGAAGAGCAACTAGGCTGATTGCACTGCTACAGGGGATGAATTATGAGGAACAATTCAGTTTAAGCAAAAGAACATTAAGAAGAGAAATGACTGAAGTGTTTAAAATTATGAAGGGAATTAGTATAGTGGATTATGACCGTTATTTTAAAATGAATTCATCAAGCACACGGGGCAGTTGAAAACTTGTAAAGGGTACATTTTGCACAAAACATTAAGAAGTTTTTCTTATTACAGAGAAGCATAGACACTTGGAATAAGTTACTAAGTAGTGTGGTGGACAGTGGGACTTTCGGGACCGTCAAAATCTGACTTGATGTTATTTTGAAGGAATTAAACTGGATTGGACTAGCAAACTTTGTTGCGCTATAGCCTGTTCTTATCTACATTTTTCTAATGTTCTAACAATTTCAAATTCAAACTCATCTTCTTCATAACTCAATTTTACTACTGTGTCTCTCCTTATGTCCCTTTTTACAGTTATTGCAGGTCCCATTTCTCACCTCACTAATACATCTCTAGCCTCTGGCTGTTTTCTGTTGTATGTTGAAACTGATGCAGATACACCTATTCATAAGAAACCTGGTTTTGATCCAACCTGACTTGATAGCTTCAGGGCCATCTCTGGGTTGTCACGAAGCAGCTTCAGACTCATATTTATAATTAAACAGGACCTTTTTTTCTGGGGGGGGATCTGGTTTTCACATGTTACCAGGCACTTTTATTGCTTTTTAAAATGCAGTTAATCATCAAGTTTTGATTGATGCCAGGGCACTCAACCTTCTGCTGGTCCTTGATCTTAGTGCTGCCTTTCACACAGTAAATCATAATATACTTCTATCTGCCCTTTCCTCAACTGGCAAAGCCAGCATAGTTCTGTCATTGTTTAAATCTTATATATCTGATAGAAAGTATTTTGTCAAAAATGGTAAAAGTAAATCCTCTTCTGTGCCTACTAACTAAGGTTTACTTCAGGGATTTGCACTTAATCCCCTTCTTTTTCTAATGAGTATGCTCTCATTAGGAAAAATCATTTGCCGACACAGTCTCAGCTTTCATTGTTACACTGATGACAATCTGGTCTACTTTCAATCAGTGGCCCTAATATTTGCTTGAATGCATATCAGATTTAAAGACTTGGTTGGACACTAATTAAATAAAAATGCTAAATACCTTACCTAGAACATTTCGCACAATAATAACAAAGCTTCTCTTTAGCAAGATTCTCATTATGAATGTGGACAATGGCTTGTCTCTGGACATCTGACTATTTAAGG
>JANRMT010048970.1:0-12192 GCA_026402145.1 Polypterus bichir lapradei
AATATCTTAGCAATTCCAAAAGTGCTGCATCCCTCTGAAAGACTTTTTACAATTTTTGACTTTTCAGAGTCAGTTAAATCTCTTTTTTGGCCCATTTTGCCAGAGGAAAACTAGCTGCCTAATAATTCTGCACACCTTGATATAGGGTGTTGATCTCTTTAGGCCACACCCTCCCTCATTACACAAATACACATCACCTGACGTGCTTAAATCCAATAAGCATTCAAGTTAATACAGCTTGGAGTTGGAATATACACATAAAAATGATGATATGGTCAAAATACTCACTTGCCTAATAATTGTGCACACAGTGTACATTGTTTGTTAATTAAAAAAAACCAAAAAAAAAAAACCACTATTTTTCTCCCAGGTAAAACTGGGTATTTCATTTCAGCTAGTGTGTGTATATGTATATATATATATATATATATATATATAAATAAATAAAATCACTGGAGGATGGAGCGTCACCTCATTGGCACCAAGAAGTTTGAGCATCTCTCCACAATAAGCTCCCTTATCGCTGGATTAGCCATAAAGGAGCCCACGATTTGGCACTCCATTTTTGGCCCCAAGATCACTAGATCTCATGCCATGGGAGTTTTTTTAAGTGGGAGTATGTTAAGGATTCTGTTTATGTGTCACCACTCCCAACAACACTTGATGATCTCCGAAATCACATTGAAAGAGCCGTGAGAACAGTGACACCTGACTCGAACAATCATGTATGGAATTAATTTGACTATCACATTGATGTCATGAGGTCATATTGAGCTCTTGTAAAATTACATAATAAACTTTATACTCATCTAAACCATTTACAATTTACTGCATTGTTCTGTAATGACTTACAAGTGAAATAAATCATTTTGAAAATGGATTAATCTTTTTAAATCACCCTATATATACTGCTCAAAAAAATTAAAGGAGCACTTTTTAATTAGACTATAGCATCAAGTTAATGAAACTTCTGGTATATTGTTCTGGTCAGTTAAGTAGGAGAGGGGGATGTTAATTAGTTTCAGCTCCTTTGGTGTTAATGAAATTAACAACAGGTGCACTAGAGGGGCAACAATGAGATGGCCCCCAAAACAGGAATGGTTTAACAGGTGGAGGCCACTGACATTTTTCCTTCCTCATCTTTTCTGTTTTTTCACTAGTTTTTCATTTGGCTATGGTCAGTGTCACTACTGGTAGCATGTGGCGACACCTGGACCCTACAGGGGCTGCACAAGAAGTCCAACTTCTTCAAGATGGTGCATCAATACGTGCCATTGCCAGAAGGTTTGCTGTGTCTCCCAGCACAGTCTCAAGGGCATGGAGGAGATTCCTGGAGACAGGCAGTTACTCTAGGACAGCTGGAGAGGGCCGTAGAAGGTCCTTAACCCATCAACAGGACCGGTATCTGCTCTTTTGGGCAAGGAGAACAGTGTGAGCACTGCCAGAGCCCTACAAAATGACCTCCAGCAGACCACTGGCGTGAATGTCTCTGAGCAAACAATTAGAAACAGACTTCATGAGGGTGGCCTGAGGGCCCGACGTCCTCTAGTGCAGGGATTGCCAACTCCAGTTGCTGCAGGTTTTCATTCTAACCCTTTTCTTAATGAGTGACCTATTTTTGCTAATTAACTTTTTTTGAACTAATTTTATTTGACTTGCTCTTGAAGACTCAGTTTTTTTCCTTAATTAGCAGCCAAACAATAATGGGATATAAAGTGTACCAAAAAATAGAGAGATGAAGGTCTCAGGAATGTTGATTTGCTCAGGTCCACAAAAATTTTTAACAGTGCTCTTAGACAAGAGGAAGTCAACAGTTTCAGAAATGTCTGCTATTGCACAATGAGAGCAGCAACAAGCCACAGAATTAAAGAACAGGTTTAATTAACAACAAGAATTGGCACCTCATTAAGCAGCTGGTTGGAGTTTGAGGACCTGACTTAGTTAGTCTTCTCTTGGCTCCCTCATTTCACATTTAATTTCTGTTGGGTGCCATTTAAGGAAAGAAATTAAGAAATTCAGAGGAACAAATCATAAAACAGAAGTCAATTAAAATAAATTCACAAGAAGTTAATTAACAGTACAAACATGGTGCTAATTAAAAAAAGGGTTAGAATGAAAATCTGTAGCCAAGGTGGTCCTCCAGGACTGGAGTTAGCGACCCCTGCTCTAGTGGACCCTGTGCTCACTGCCCTGCACCATGAAGCTCGATTGGTATTTGTCATAGAATACCAGATTTGGCAGGTGTGTTTTCAAAGTGTTCCTTTAATTTTTCTGAGTAGTTTTTATAAATTTTATATTATATATGTTACCGGCATTCTATAGAATACTTAGGCAATGTATACAATGCCCGAAATAGAACGTCAAAGTATGAAATACATCGCATTTCATACATTTCCTAGGCATTCTATACAATACCTAAACGGCAAACCGGCAGAGTGTAGAATAAGCTTATTCTCGCCAGAACATTTCGTCAGTGGCGCCTGGATCTTTGTTTGTCCGCGTGGAAGCACGTGTGCTTGCTGTGCCGCAGCAGAGACTGTTCCATATATTGTGGTGGGTGAAGTACGCTATCCCAAATGCGAGCCAACGCTGCTAAAAATTGTGTTTTTCTAACGGAAGCCACTTACGAGAAGTTAGTGAATGATGTAACAAAGGCTAAAACGACTAAGAAGGAACCAAGGGACTATTGGCTGCTGAAACGCTATGATGTGATAATGGTAGAGAACAAAAGCAAGTTGATTTATTCTGTTAAAGAAGGCATCAGTGCTATCCAGTTTTACGTCAGAGATTCTGAATTATTTGACGTACTTCACGGCGCTCATTTGGCCATTGGCCATGGAGGACGAGACAGAATGTTGAAAGAGCTTGTTGTTCTTCCAGTAAGCATATCCTGTAGTTCATTTTGTATTACTTCTTTCATTTTTAGACATTATGTTATTAAAGACATTTCCAATCTGGACATTTCACACTTGGCGTAAAATAGTACTTGTCATTCTTTATAATGCCTAGGCATTTTATGCAATGCCTAGGAAAAGTATGTAACAACGCAGATATTTCATACCTTTCCTAAAAACGGCAGGCATTGTATACATTGCCTAGGTATTCTATACAATGCCTGGTTTTCATACATTGCCGGTAAAATAAATATATATATATATATATATATATATATATATATATATACACATATATATATATATACATATACACACACACATACATATACACACACACACACACACTACACACGCAAATTCATACATTCATATATACACACACACGGTTTAGTCCAAAACATGGTATAACTTCTCACAAAAATAATTATATTAAGAATAGCTGTGCCTCAAATAAACCTCTCAAATACCACATTTTTTCCTGCCAATTTTTGCTTTATATCTCCTCCACCTACAGTTAGGCTTCCATTACATGAGCGTATTGCCTTGCCTTGCTGGTGTCTGTGTCCACCAGTCAAACACCGCTCTCACTTTGTCTCTGTTTGCCTGTTTTATATAAGGAAAGAAATTTCTTGATATATTACCACACTAATCAATTATTCATAATACATGTGGCTATGTATATTATACATATATTGTTTTGCAATTTAAATAATTTGTAAACGTTGCAAATTATGTATTCACTTATACTGTACATATTTTTTCCTTCTCTGTACGCCTGTAGGGCTAATTCAATGACCCAACAAAGGTTTACTAGAATTTTCAAGCTTAATAAATGGTGAACTACTTCCTGCTAAAATCTGGCGTTTTTAAAATCCCACAGATTTTTTATTTCATTAACTGATATTTTATTCTCCCATGACTAACCAGTGCTCAAAAAGTAACAAGGTTGTACATTTGGCTTTGAATAAGAGATAATCAGATGTTCTTCTAAATGTTAATCCAAAGCAAATGCACTAAACGTTGACTATCCATTATTGTAATCAGAAATCTCAATTCAACTGCTAAACAAAAATACAAAGTTAAAATGAAAATAAAATGGGAGTAATGCAGTTTGTCCCATACAAGAACATTTACTAATTCACAAAAAAGAAAACCATGAAGGCTACTGTTTTATTTTCCTCTTCATAATATTTTAATAGCAGAGGGGTATGTGAAAGGGATGGATAAGGGCTAACACTGCCTGGACATCTCACTTTTGGGAGTGATGTGATATACAAGTGTATTTACTTTAACAATGACAAAGTAAAAGTATGAGTCACTGCAGCTGCTATCACCGTCCACCTGCTGCTCAGTCTGCTCATACAGTATACAATGGAACAGCAAATACAAGGAAGTTTGCTTACTGGGGAACCATGTAGAAGGCGCTACACATTCCTAAGTGTCTCTTCAAATGCAGTAACATGCATTTTCTTTAGATGCTGTACTGCTTGAACTATCATCGCACGTAAAACCAAACAATTTGCAAATAGCAACACCAACCCTACTTGTTCTAAAGCTTCATTTTCTGATCCTTGCTCCCCCCCCATCACCAACACGCAACATGAGCAGAGCCGATGAAAACAAACTTGGAAAGAGTGCTGGCGATGTTGTAGACTTTAATGTTCAGAAGAAATTGCAGAAAATAAAGTCCTTTGCATATTGATCTTTGTTAACTATACAATTGAATTTAAAATTCGATATATTGCCAAGCCAACACATCAGTCATCTTTCTACATACTGTACTCTCCATGGAATCTTTTGGACTATAACTATGTCAGTGGGACCTACATAAGATAATTCAATTACTTTCTTAGTTTGAGGAAAATTAAAAAGGACTATTAAAATGCTTTGACAACAAAAAACACCGAATATTGCATCTCAGAATGACTTTAAATTGCATAACACACTGAAACACACAAAGTTTTTATTACCATGGCTAGGGCAAGGGTGAGTGTGGCTGGGGATCATCTCCTGCCAAAGTTATTGAACTTATGAATGTTGCTGGTTTGTTTGGTGTAAATTGTTGTCTGCAAAATAGTCACACTTGTAATTGCTTACAGCATTTCAAAATGTGTGATGAAGAAGATCACAGACTAATCTGAAGAAGTGTCAGTGTTCCAGTTATTTTATTCACAAACCTTGAAAAGGTTCACATAATTGAAAATGCCAAAAATAATCTTTCAGTAGTTTCTAAAATTATGAATGCAAATATGCATAAGTTTTATTTCATTTATAAAGTGTATATAATATTACAATTCTACACAACCTACACTCACCTAAAGGATTATTAGGAACACCATACTAATACGGTGTTTGACCCCCTTTCGCCTTCAGAACTGCCTTAATTCTACGTGGCATTGATTCAACGAGGGGCTGAAAGCATTCTTTAGAAATGTTGGCCCATATTGATAGGATAGCATCTTGCAGTTGATGGAGATTTGTGGGATGCACATCCAGGGCACGAAGCTCCCGTTCCACCACATCCCAAAGATGCTCTATTGGGTTGAGATCTGGTGACTGTGGGGGCCATTTTAGTACAGTGAACTCATTGTCATATTCAAGAAACCAATTTGAAATGATTCGAGCTTTGTGACATGGTGCCTTATCCTGCTGGAAGTAGCCATCAGAGGATGGGTACATGGTGGTCATGAAGGGATGGACATGGTCAGAAACAATGCTCAGGTAGCCCGTGGCATTTAAACAATGCCCAATTGGCACTAAGGGGCCTAAAGTGTGCCAAGTAAACATCCCCCACACCATTACACCACCACCACCACCACCAGCCTGCACAGTGGCAACAAGGCATGACTGATCCATGTTCTCATTCTGTTTACGCCAAATTCTGACACTACCATTTGAATGTCTCAACAGAAATCGAGACTCATCAGACCAGGCAACATTTTTCCAGTCATCAACTGTCCAATTTTGGTGAGCTCGTGCAAACTGTAGCCTCTTTTTCCTATTTGTAGTGGAGAGGAGTGGTACCCGGTGGGGTCTTCTGCTGTGGTAGCCCATCCGCCTCAAGGTTGTGCGTGTTGTGGCTTCACAAATGCTTTGCTGCATACCTCGGTTGTAACGAGTGGTTATTTCAGTCAAAGTTGCTCTTCTATCAGCTTGAATCAGTCGGCCCATTCTCCTCTGACCTCTAGCATCAACAAGGCATTTTCGCCCACAGGACTGTCGCATACTGGATGCTTTTCCCTTTTCACACCATTCTTTGTAAACCCTAGAAATGGTTGCGCGTGAAAATCCCTGTAACTGAGCAGATTGTGAAATACTCAGACCGGCCCGTCTGGCACCAACAACCATGCCACGCTCAAAATTGCTTAAATCACCTTTCTTTCCCATTCTGACATTCAGTTTGGAGTTCAGGAGATTGTCTTGACCAGGACCATACCCCTAAATGCATTGAAGCAACTGCCATGTGATTGGTTGATTAGATAATTGCATTAATGAGAAATTGAACAGGTGTTCCTAATAATCCTTTAGGTTAGTGTATAACTACTATATACACACAGATTTCAAATTTGTTTGATACATATATTTCTTAAAAATATAGAACATTTGCCAATATTTGAACTACATTTTGACATACCAAACATTTTTAAATAATTGCTAAACCATGTACAATTTGCAAGTGCTAAATTTTTTAATGAACAGTTTGACTAACTTGATAGTTAAAAGGTAAATTAATTGCAGGTACATTCATTGATAATCCAAAAAATTCTAAATAAAAAAATATATATATCCTAGTCACTGTCCATTGTTTTTACATGTTTTCCCACTCTATGTAAATTTTCTCTGTGTATACCGGTGTATACCTTTGATTTCTTCCTACATCCCCAAGAGAAAATCAAAAACACACTTAGTGTGGATGTATAAAAGTGAAACAAGTGTGGATGTGCAAATGAAAGTTGCATGTTGTGGATAGCATTCAGGCTGGTTTCTATGTTAGCTGATTCTGCAAGAATGTTCAGTTTAATTCTCTATAAGCAATTTTAAAACACTTGGAAACATATTTTTGTTGTTCTATCCATTATTATCCTGTTAAATAGTACTTGTCACAGAATGCAGTGGAACCTTGGTTCACGACCATAATTCATTCCAGAACTTTGGTCGTAAACCGAGTTGATCGTGAACCAAAGCAGTTTCCCCCATAGGATTGTATGTAAATACAATTAATCCGTTCCAGACCGTACGAACTGTATGTAAATATGTAAATATATGTAAAGATTAAGCACAAATATAGTTAACTAGCAAAATACCCGCGCTTCGCAGCGGCGAAGTACTGCATTAAAATTTTTATTAAGAAGAAAATTTAACCTTTTTAAAGTGAGGGAAAATATGGCAATAATTATTTGTTAAGGATCTCTTTGTATACCACGTTGTCAGTTCGGCCCTCCGGTTGTAATAAAACCAAGCTGTGCGCTGAGCTTACTCTTGAGCATGCAACTTACAGTTGGCCATGTGAACAGTAATCTTGTTTCAAATCTCACAGCATGGATTGCTGCTGTCATAATCGATTTCAGTTTCATGGTTTGTTTCAATTACGACAGTATTTGCAGGACTTGTGTTGAAGTGACATTCGGCATCTGTCAAGCATTGTAAGCTTACAACCGGTTTCATCGATAACTTCACATCCAGCTTTTGAGAGTTTAAACATTCATAAACATCAAAGTGTCCACTACTGAAATTGTCACCTATGAATGTAAGATGTTTAAGAGGCATTGGCGGTTGTCAAAAGGTGTAAAATATTTGGCCATTTCGGTACACTTGAAAGCACCAACCGAACAATTCAGCGGCAGCCATCAACTCACATGCAGAACCATAGGTGAAGGGTTTAAGCATTTCACTCTTCTAGTGCTCCTGTGTAGTATAATTATCTCCTGTACCATCATCAGTCCACACCTTGAACCTGTCCCAGTCATTCAATACATAAGACACAATGTTCTTCCAGATATCAAGAGTGAGCCTGATATGGCCGTGCAATATGTAACACAGAGAATGGAAAAGGTAGGTACCATCTCCGGGCATGGAAACCACTCGGTAAGTGACAGTTCTTTGATTGATGGTGATTACCTCGATAGACATGGTAATGGGGGTTGGAATGATGAAGGAAATGGGTACCTGAGTAATGTAAAGTAAGTGTAAAATACCTATACAATAACTATAATTGTAATAAACAAACAATAAAACAGCGGAGAAGCCGTGGATTAAACAAAAACGCTGTAGTTTTCAGCAGGGAGACGTGAATCCCGTGGCGAAGCAAGGAAGGGAATGTAGAGACTGGAGCGACGGACGGCTTTATATAGGCAGGCAGCCAACAACGTGGGAGGTGATGGGATGGGAGACCCAACGCCGCCTCACATGGTGACCAAGCTGCAGGCTATGGACGTATATATGTACGTAAATAGGATTCAGTTAGCGTTGGGAACCCGTGTACCAAATTTCTTGAAGATGGGCCCATAAGTAACAAAGACTGTTGAAAAGTTCAATATGGTGGCCGACAGTGGCATCATACCACTGAAATAAGTACGTACATTGGTTTCGGTTAGTGCAGTGAAGCCGCCTACCAAATTACGAGAAGATGAGGCCATAAATAAGAAAGTTCAACATGGCGGACGTTGTTGATCGTTACGCGTAGAATTTCGAAATGAAACCTGCTTAACTTTTGTAAGTAAGCTGTAAGGAATGAGCCTGCCAAATTTCAGCCTTCTACCTATACGGGAAGTTGGAGAATTAGTGATGTTGGAAAATTCAATATGGCGGCTGACAGTGGCGTCATACCACCGAAATAAGTATGCACATTGGTTTCGGTTAGCGCAGGGAAGCTGCCTACCAAATTTCGTGAAGATGGGGCCATGAATAAGAAAGTTCAATATGGCGGACGTTGTTGATCGCTATGACCGTTACGCGTAGAATTTCGAAATGAAACCTGCTTAACTTTTGTAAGTAAGCTGTAAGGAGTGGGCCTACCAAATTTCAGCCTTCTACCTACACGGGAAGTTGGAGAATTAGTGACGTTTGGAAAATTCAATATGGCGGCCGACAGTGGCGTCATACCATCGAAATAAGTACGTACATCGGTTTTGGTTAGCGCAGGGAAGTCACCTACCAAATTTCGTGAAGATGGGGTCAGCCTTCTACCTACACGGGAAGTTTGAAAATTGGTGACATTGGAAAGTTCAATATGGCGGCTGACAGTGGCGTCATACCATCGAAATAAGTACATACATCGGTTTCGGTTAGCGCAGGGAAGCCGCCTACCAAATTTCGTGAAGATGGGGCCATAAATAAGAAAGTTCAACATGGCGGACGTTGTCGACCGTTATCGACCGTTATGACCGTTACAAAAGTTAAGCAGGTTTCATTTCAAAATTCTACACGTAAGTAAGCTGTAAGGAATGAGCCTGCCAAATTTCAGCTTTCTACCTACATGGGAAGTTGGAGAATTAGTGATGAGTCAGTCAGTCAGTCAGTCAGTCAGTGAGTGAGGGCTTTGCCTTTTATTATTATAGATTACACCATAGAATGCACAGTGTAATAGTAAACTAATGTAAAAACATTGAATAAAACTGACACAAAACACCCAGGCTCCCTGCTTTTTCTCTCTCTGTAGCACGCACACACACACAACCCACCCCTCCCCCTCCCTTCCCTGTCAGCAGGGCGTGCTTGCACACTATAATCTCTCTGTAGCATGTGCTCTGCTGGCTCAGTGCTCTCTCTCTTTCTGTAGCGCAGGCACGCACGCACACACACACACAACCCACCCTCCTCCCCCTCCATTCCCTGTCAGCAGCACTGTTTGCACTCTCTAATCTCTTTGTAGTATGCTCTCTCGCTCACGTTCTCTAATCTCTCTGTAGCACGCACACACACACACACCCCCTTTGACAGCGGCATGTGCAGCAGTTTTTTTAAAATGAGTTTTAAGCACAGCGGAAAAAAAAGGAACATTAGAACAAATCCGAAATTTATTTAAAAACAAACCAACCACAAGCAACCAAAAAAGTAACAAGATCACGCTATTTTAGCCTTACATTCTGATCGCTGTAAACATTTTTTATAAAATGAGTTTTAAGCACAGCGGAAAAAAGGAACATTTGAAAAAAGAGAAAAGTAACATTGCAACAAATCGCGCTATAAAAAAACTCCATCTGTAAACACTTTCATGAGTTTTAAGCACAAGGAAAAAAGCGAACATTTGAAAAAAGAGAAAAGTAACATTGCAACAAATCGCGCTATGAAAAACTCCATCTGTAAACACTTTCATGAGTTTTAAGCACAAGGAAAAAAGCAAAAAGTAACATTGCAACAAATCGCGCTATGAACAACTCCATCTGTAAACACTTTCATGAGTTTTAAGCAAAAGGAAAAAAGCGAACATTTGAAAAATGCTACGAACTGAAAAATTAACTTTTGAAAAATCCGTAATACAAAAACCACCAAGAAAACTAACCTTGCATGAGTCGAGTTCTGGCATGAAGTGTTTTCCTTCAGGTGTTTTCTTGGGTTTCTGGTGTTTTTAGCTGTTTAGTTGGTGGGAGCGAAAGCCTCATGCAGCCATTCCAAAAACAAATTCCTTGTGACCCAACCCTTCGTGTTTGCCCCCCACATTACTGGCAGTCTGGCTTTGTTTACATTGTGCTGCTTAAAAGCAGGAGGGTTCTCAAATTGGTAAATGAGTAAACTGGTAAACAGTTTTTCACCTCTTGTAATTTCTTTCTTTAATTCGATTTCAATTTTCTTCAAAACTTTCTTCTCACCACTCTTCACTTGCTTAGAAGCCATAGTTAACTGCAAAAGCACATGAAATACTGTAGAGCACAAAGAAAGTGCAGGTAACGCATGCACGTCTGACTGAGAACAATGAACAGGGCTCTTGCAGCCACGCGGCTCGCTCGCTTTCTCTCTCTCTCTTTCTCCCTCAGCCTGCCTGTTGTGGGGGTGGTTCGCTTGCACGTACAGTACTGCCTGCTTCTCAGAGAGAGAGGCTCAGCTGTACCCCCCTCCCCCATGCAGAAGGCAGGCAAACACGTGCAGCAATCTCCCCCACCCCAGCAGGCACGTGGCTCACTCGCTCGCTCGCTCGCTCTCTCTCTCTCAGCTCAGGCAGGCAAGGGAAACTGGCTTGGCGAGTGTGTGGTTGTGAATCGAGGCAAAAGTTTGGCGAACTTTTTGGTCGTGAACTGAGTTGTACATGAACCGAGACATTCGTGAACCGAGGTTCCACTGTATAATGGATCAATGTATCTAAATTACCGTAAAGCTTACAAGAATAAATGCAAAAAAGTAAATCTATACTAATAAAAGGCAAAGCCCTCACTCACTCACTCACTCACTAATTCTCCAACTTCCCGTGTAGGTAGAAGGCTGAAATTTGGCAGGCTCATTCCTTACAGCTTACTTACAAAAGTTAAACAGGTTTCATTTCGAAATTCTACACGTAACGGTCATAACGGTCGATAACGGTCGACAACGTCCGCCATGTTGAATTTTCTTATTTATGGCCCCATCTTCACGAAATTTGGTAGGCGGATTCCCTGCGCTAACCGAAACCGATGTATGTACTTATTTCGATGGTATGACGCCACTGTCAGCCGCCATATTGAACTTTCCAATGTCACTAATTTTCACAATGTCCGCCATGTTGAACTTTCTTATTTATGGCCCCATCTTCACGAAATTTGGTAGGTGGCTTCCCTGCGCTAACCAAAACCGATGTACATACTTATTTCAGTCGTATGATGCCACTGTCGGCCGCCATATTAAAGTTTCCAACGTCACTAATTCTCCAACTTCCCGTGTAGGTAGAAGGCTGAAATTTGGCAGGCTCATTCCTTACAGCTTACTTACAAAAGTTAAACAGGTTTCATTTCGAAACTCTACACGTAACGGTCATAACGGTCGACAACGTCCGTCATGTTGAATTTTCTTATTTATGGCCCCATCTTCACGAAATTTGGTAGGCGGATTCCCTGCGCTAACCGAAACCGATGTATGTACTTATTTCGATGGTATGACGCCACTGTCGGCCGCCATATTGAACTTTCTAATGTCACTAATTTTCACAATGTCCGTCATGTTGAACTTTCTTATTTATGGCCCCATCTTCACGAAATTTGGTAGGTGGCTTCCCTGCACTAACCAAAACCGATGTACGTACTTATTTCAGTCGTATGATGTCACTGTCGGCCGCCATATTGAAGTTTCCAACGTCACTAATTCTCCAACTTCCCGTGTAGGTAGAAGG
>JANRMT010048981.1:0-24930 GCA_026402145.1 Polypterus bichir lapradei
ATACAGTGGCTTGCAAAAGTATCCGGCCCCCTTGAACTTTTCCACATTTTGTCACATTACAGCCACAAACATGAATCAATTTTATTGGAATTCCACGTGAAAGACCAATACAAAGTGGTGTACACGTGAGAAGTGGAACGAAAATCATACATGATTCCAAACATTTTTTACAAATAAATAACTGAAAAGTGGGGTGTGCGTAATTATTCAGCCCCCTGAGTCAATACTTTGTAGAACCACCTTTTGCTGTAATTATAGCTGCCAGTCTTTTAGGGTATGTCTCTACCAGCTTTGCACATCTAGAGACTGAAATCCTTGCCCATTCTTCTTTGCAAAACAGCTCCAGCTCAGTCAGATTAGATGGACAACGTTTGTGAACAGCAGTTTTCAGATCTTGCCACAGATTCTTGATTGGATTTAGATCTGGACTTTGACTGGGCCATTCTAACACATGGATATGTTTTGTTTTAAACCATTCCATTGTTGCCCTGGCTTTATGTTTAGTGTCGTTGTCCTGCTGGAAGGTGAACCTCCACCCCAGTCTCAAGTCTTTTGCAGACTCCAAGAGGTTTTCTTCCAAGATTGCCCTGTATTTGGCTCCATCCATCTTCCCATCAACTCTGACCAGCTTCCCTGTCCCTGCTGAAGAGAAGCACCCCCAGAGCATGATGCTGCCACCACCATATTTGACAGTGGGGATGGTGTGTTCAGAGTGATGTGCAGTGTTAGTTTTCCGCCACACATAGCGTTTTGCATTTTGGCCAAAAAGTTCCATTTTGGTCTCATCTGACCAGAGCACCTTCTTCCACATGTTTGCTGTGTCCCCCACATGGCTTGTGGCAAACTGCAAACGGGACTTCTTATGTTTTTCTGTTAACAATGGCTTTCTTCTTGCCACTCTTCCATAAAGGCCAACTTTGTGCAGTGCACGACTAATAGTTGTCCTATGGACAGATTCCCCCACCTGAGCTGTAGATCTCTGCAGCTCGTCCAGAGTCACCATGGGCCTCTTGGCTGCATTTCTGATCAGCACTCTCCTTGTTCGGCCTGTGAGTTTAGGTGGACGGCCTTGTCTTGGTAAGTTTACAGTTGTGCCATACTCCTTCCATTTCTGAATGATTGCTTGAACAGTGCTCCGTGGGATGTTCAAGGCTTTGGAAATCTTTTTGTAGCCTAAGCCTGCTTTAAATTTCTCAATAACTTTATCCCTGACCTGTCTGGTGTGTTCTTTGGACTCCATGGTGTTGTTGCTCCCAATATTCTCTTAGACAACCTCTGAGGCCGTCACAGAGCAGCTGTATTTGTACTGACATTAGATTACACACAGGTGCACTCTATTTAGTCATTAGCACTCATCAGGCAATGTCTATGGGGAACTGACTGCACTCAGACCAAAGGGGGCTGAATAATTACGCACACCCCACTTTGCAGTTATTTATTTGTAAAAAATGTTTGGAATCATGTATGATTTTCGTTCCACTTCTCAAGTGTACACCAATTTGCATTGGTCTTTCACGTGAAATTCCAATGAAACTGATTCATGTTTGTGGCTGTAATGTGACAAAATGTGGAAAAGTTCAAGGGGGCCAAATACTTTTGCAAGCCACGTGGACAAAATTGTTGGTACCCTTCAGTCAATGAAAGAAAAACTCACAATGGTCACAGAAATAACTTTAATCTGACAAAAGTAATAATAAATAAAAATTCTATGAAATTTAACCAATGAAAGTCAGACATTGATTTTCAACCATGCTTCAACAGAATTATTTAAAAAAATAAACTCATGAAACAGGCCTGGACAAAAATGATGGTACCCCTAACTTAATATTTTGTTGCACAACCTTTTGAGGCAATCACTGCAATCAAACGATTCCTGTAACTGTCAATGAGACTTCTGCACTTCTCAGCAGGTATTTTGGCCCACTCCTCATGAGCAAACTGCTCCAGTTGTCTCAGGTTTGAAGGGTGCCTTTTCCAGACGGCATGTTTAAGCTCTTTCCAAAGATGCTCAATAGGATTGAGGTCAGGGCTCATAGAAGGCCACTTTAGAATAGTCCAATGTTTTCCTCTTAGCCATTCTTGGGTGTTTTTAGCTGTGTGTTTTGGGTCATTGTCCTGTTGCAAGACCCATGACCTGCGACTGAGACCAAGCTTTCTGACACTGGCCAGCACATTTCTCTCTAGAATCCCTTGATAGTCTTGAGATTTCATTGTACCCTGCACAGATTCAAGACACCCTGTGCCAGATGCAGCAAAGCAGCCCCAGAACATAACAGAGCCTCCTCCATGTTTCACAGAAGGGACAGTGTTCTTTTCTTAATATGCTTCATTTTTCCGTCTGTGAACATAGAGCTGATGTGCCTTGGCAAAAAAGTTCAATTTTTGTCTCATCTGTCCATAGGACATTCTCCCAGAATCTTTGTGGCTTGTCCACATGTAGTTTGGCAAATTCCAGTCTGGCTTTTTTATGATTTGTTTTCAACAATGGTGTCCTCCTTGGTCGTCTCCCATGAAGTCCACTTTGGCTCAAACAACGACGGATGGTGCGATCTGACACTGATGTTCCTTGAGCTTGAAGTTCACCTTGGATCTCTTTAGAAGTTTTTCTGGGCTCTTTTGTTACCATTCGTATTATCCGTCTCTTTGATTTGTCATCAATTTTCCTCCTGCGGCCACGTCCAGGGAGGTTGGCTACAGTCCCATGGATCTTAAATTTCTGAATAATATGTGCAACTGTAGTCACAGGAACATCAAGCTGCTTCGAGATGGTCTTATAGCCTTTACCTTTGACATGCTTGTCTATAATTTTCTTTCTAATCTCCTGAGACAACTCTTTCCTTCGCTTCCTCTGGTCCATGTTGAGTGTGGTACACACCATGTCACCAAACACCACAGTGACTACCTGGAGCCCTATATATAGGTCCACTGACTGATTACAAGATTGTAGACACCTGTGATGCTAATTAGTGGACACACCTTGGATTAACATGTCCCTTTGGTCACATTATTTTCAGTCTTTTCTAGGGGTACCATCATTTTTGTCCAGGCCTGTTTCATGAGTTTTTTTTTTTTATTAATTCTGTTGAAGCATGGTTGAAAAGCAATGTCTGACTTTTATTAGTTAAATTTCATAGAATTTTTATTTATTATTACTTTTGTCAGATTAAAGTTATTTCTGTGACCATTTTGAGTTTTTCTTTCATTGACTGAAGGGTACCAACAATTTTGTCCACGTGACAATTACATTGTCAATCATGTTACGTTATTATTAAAATGTTTCCTTTTTCATTACTTCTTTAACACACTACTTCTCCGCTGCGAAGCGCGGGTATTTTGCTAGTATTACATATAGCTTACTGCTCCGACTCTAGCGACATTAGTAAATACAGTGTACTAATTAACAAGAAACAAAATGTTTTTCGGGTACTTTGCCGTCAGCTGTGTCGTTATTTTCTCTTTCTGTTTTATCTATCTATACTAATAAAAGGCAAAGCCCTCACTGACTCACTCACTCACTCACTCACTGACTGACTGACTCACTCATCACTAATTCTCCAACTTCCCGTGTAGGTAGAAGGCTGAAATTTGGCAGGCTTATTCCTTACAGCTTACTTACATCGAAATTCTACACGTAACGGTCATAACGGTCGACAACGTCCGCCATGTTGAACTTTCTTATTTATGGCCCCATCCTCATGAAATTTGGTAGGCGGCTTCCCTGCGCTAACCAAAACCGATGTACGTACTTATTTCAGTGGTATGATGCCACTGTCGGACGCCATACTGAACTTTCCAACGTCATTAATTCTCCAACTTCCAGTGTAGGTAGAAGGCTGAAATTTGGCAGGCTCATTCCTTACAGCTTACTTACAAAAGTTAAGCAGGTTTCATTTCAAAATTCTACGCGTTACGGTCATAGCGGTCGACAACGTCCGCCATGTTGAACTTTCTTATTTATGGCCCCATCTTCACAAAATTTGGTAGGCGGCTTCCCTGCGCTAACCGAAACCAATGTACGTACTTATTTCGGTGGTATGATGCCACTGTCGGCCGCTATATTGAACTTTTCAACAGTCTTTGTTATTTATTGGCCCATCTTCAAGAAATTTGGTACACGGGTTCCCAACGCTAACTGAATCCTACTTACATACATATATACGTCCATAGCCTGCAGCTCGGTCACCGTGTGAGGTGGCGTTGGGTCCCCCATCCCAACGCCTCCCACGTTGTTGGCTGCCTGCCTATATAAGGCCGTCCGTCGTTCCGGTCTCTACATTTCCTTCCTTGCTTCGCCACGGGATTCACGTCTCCCTGCTGATAACTACAGCCTTTTTATTTAATCCACAGCTTCTCCGCTGTTTTATTGTTCGTTTATTACGATTATAGTTATTGTGTAGGTATTTTAGACTTACTTTACATTGCTCAGGTACCCATTTTCTTTATCATTCCAACCGTACCCCCATTACCATGTCTATTGAGGTGATCACCATCGATCAAAGAACTGTCACTTACCGAGTGGTTTCCATGCCCGGAGATGGCACCTACTTTTTCCACTCTCTTTGTTACATATTGCACGGCCATATCAGGCTCACTCTTGATATCCGGAGGAACGTCCCTTATGTATTGAATGACTGGGACAGGTTCAAGGTGTGGACTGATGACGGTACAGGAGATAATTATACTACACAGGAGCACTAGAAGAGTGAAATGCTTAAGCCCCTTCACCTATGGTTCTGCATTTGAGTTGATGGCTGCTGCTGAATTGTTTGGTTGTCGCTTTCAAGTGTACCGAAATGGCCAAACGTTTTACACCTTTCGACAACCGCCAATGCCTCTTAAACATCTTAGATTCACAGGTGACGATTTCAGTAGTGGACACTTTGATGTTTATGAATGTTTAAACTCTCAAAAGCTGGATGTGAAGTTATTGATGAAACCGGTTGTATGCTTACAACGCTTGACAGATGCCGAATGTCACTTCAACACAAGTCCTGCAAATACTGTCGTAATTGAAACAAACCATGAAACTCAAACCGATTATGACAGCAGCAATCCAAGTTGTGAGATTTGAAACAAGATTACTGTTCACATGGCCAACTGTACGTTGCATGCTCAAGAGTAAGCTCGGCGCACAGCTTGGTCATATTACAACCGGAGGGCCGAACTCACAATGTGGTATACAAAGAGATCCTTAACAAATAATTATTGGCATATTTTCCCTCAGTTTAAAAAGGTTTAATTTTCTTCTTAATAAAAATTTTAATGCAGTACTTCGCCGCTGCGAAGCGCGGGTATTTTGCTAGTATTTAATATATATTGGCGTGGCAGTCCTGTGCAGGTGCACAGTTTGCACATGCCTTAAGCCGCCCCTGCTGCCCGCTGCTGCAGCCTAGCACTTCAGTTGCGACTCATTAATTTTTGTCAAGGTTCGTGGCTATACTAGCAGATGACGTTTCCGGTATCGTAATGCCATGGGAAAATGCGCTTTTGTCAGAAGGCAGAAGTAAGAAAAGTCAATAAGTAACGGCGAAGATGCAGAATGATTTAATCTCAAATGACAGTAATCATTTTGCACAAGCTTAGTGCCAACTAGGATCTATCATGCGGGCCGCACAGATTTCTGTTGAGGGCCGCGTGTTTGATATGCCTGGTCTAAGGTGTTTTCCCCTCTGGTTTTACAATGTACATGCTGATAAAATCTTGAGAATACATCCTTACGATTCGCTTGATTAAAATCCCCAGCAATGATAAAAAACTGCATCAGGGTGTGAGTTCTGTTGTTTACTGATAACGGCAAACAATTTTTCAAGCACTGACTTAACATTAGCCTGAGGAGGTATGTATACTGCCATAACAATAACGACAGTATGTTCTCTCGGTAGGTAAAACGGTTGGCATCTTAGCATCAGATATTCCACGTTCGGACAACTAAACTTGTTGATTGTAGTTATATTAGTGCACCAAGCATTATTAGTATAGACACACAGTCCTCCACCTGTTTTCTTACTGGAATCGGGGGTTCGATCGGCTCGATGGAGCATGCAACCTGCAAGCTCAAAGTGCTGTGTCCGGTATGGTGGGATCCAGCCATGTCTCTGAAAAAATCAAAAGGCAAAAGTCCCTTGTAGTTTTACGTGTGGAAATATCCAGTCGGAGCTTAGCCATTTTATTTGCGAGTGATCTAGTATTCACAAGAAAAACACTAGGAAGATGGGTTTTATGCGGAGCAGCCTTTAGCCTAGTTAGTAATCCTACTTGCTTGCCTCTTTTTTGCTTCCTCTCCCTGCACCGTCTGCATTGCCGCCTTCCAAGTGTAGGAGTCAACGTAAGTCCCGGTGATCTGAGAATCTTCTGTGTTATAATAATTATCTTTGCTATTTGAGCTGATCTATAGAAGCTTTTGACGACTGTAGTGAATGATCGCTTCCGTGTGTAAAACGATGAAAGTCAATAATATTAAGAACAATAATAGCAGAAAAGAGCACCTATTCGGGGAGCACAAAGCCGCAGCATCTGTGTGCGCCGCCATTGTTTTTGTATTGTATGAATTCTGCTTGTGGTTAAACACCATTTATTTCATTCATTTATTTTCACATTAATTTAATTTTGAATAAATCAATTCACTTATAACTTATTCACCAATAAAGCTTGAAACTTCAGTCCAAACAGTATAGCTTTATCTCCGCATCTGTATACATACACACCTACATTCTCAAAACTGATTAATCCAAATCAGAATGGTAGGGAATCAGAATCTATCCCAGGAACTAAGGGTATGAGGCAGAATATAACCCAGGGCAGGGCACCAGGACATTACAGGGCACAAAACTCATAAACACAGGCCAATTTATAATGGCCAGTTATCCTAATCTGTACATAATTAAGTAAATGTGAAGAAAACAGCAATAAATGTAGGAAAAACCATGCATGTAAGGGGAGAATGTGAAACTCCACACAGATTGGGTGCAGGGCTTGACCACAAGATACTAAATTTATAATGCAACAGCCCTAGCTAATATGCCACCATGTTACTTGGATTATAATATTTCAAGTAACATCAAAAACAAAAGTAATGCTGACAGAAGGAAAAAAGTAAGGCCTAGGTAGAATCACAATATACAACAATTGCCAAGTTAAAAAACTACATCCATATACCATTTTAGCAAAAGAGATTGTCAAAAGCTATTCTCACCTGACATAAAAGACAGCATTTTATATTTTTAACTTACTTTGTTTATTGGACTTTAGGGTTAACTCCTTTGTTTCTTTCATAGATATCTTCTTTCCTGCAATTTCATTATATATAGCTGAAAGATATTCTTCTGGTAAATCTTTGCTATCATTTATTCCTCTATTCATCTTAATATACTGTTCTTTTGTCATTTTATTCTTCACCTACAAACAAATTAAAAACAATATGAAATAAACAATGTTCTAATAGCTTGAGGGTGGATAATCTTCCATTGTCCAATATAAGCTTGGAGTTAATAGAGGGTTTTGGAAAAAATGAATAAAATTAGATGGTTTTAAATTTCATAAGAAAACTTGAATTTCATAAAAGATAAAATTGAGAGCATTGCCTCTGTGATTAAAGTCTGTGAATAATGTCAAATATTCAAGAAAATAACTATGAAAAGTATTAACTCAATAAAGTTAATGATTTTATAAAGTACACAAAATTTTAGATTTTTTGTACGTAATTATTTCTAAAATGACTTCAGAATAGCATTGAAAGAATTTGTGAATAAATATGAAGGTGAAGAGCAATGCAATGGTTTTTATAATAATCAACCTCAAGGTAGATTTAGATAATTATGCTGTTTTGTTCTTTGTAGTTCTAATTCATAATAAAACTTATAATTTACATGAAAAACTGAAGGCTCACTCAAATGTAATCTTCCTAACTGCAAAACGACCAACCCAACTTCAATTTCAAAGCTGTTCTTGTTCCATATACAAATAAATTAAAGTAATAATTATAACTGGTAAAAAAAACTGTCAATCAATAAGACATCAATGTTATAATTGTTCTGAGCATAAACATAATATATATAAACTACATCCAGTCTACTTTTTATGAATATCTATTAAGACTTAACACAGTACATACACATGCAAAAGTTGTAGTAGATAAATGCATTGACAATACAATGTTCCTACCTGTGGGCTATGGAGATCTGTTGTCAACATAATGATTGAGTATGCAAGAACATATGCAGTGTCTGCACTAGCAAACAGTGTTTGCCTAGTTGTACAGAATCAGAAAAGAGAGAGAACATTAAAAAATGTTTAACAGTATAATTTAAAAGTGATCTGCTAATTATAATAGATAGCAAATACAGTATTAGAAACATTTTTTTAAAACTTGTTAAACACTGTCACCTAGAGTGAAGGATTTGAGCAATGATTGTCAATATAGGTTTATGAGATAAGGCAAAACATACCCTTGATTGCACTCTAGGTATCTAGCAGCAAATTTCTCCATTAATCGATCAATTTTTTGAGCCTCTCCTGGAAGACGAAATCCCTCCAAGAACATGCGAAGAGCGGAGACAAAATCCTTTCCTTGGAAGTCCATCTGATCCACATAAGCATACATTACCTCTTTATTAAACCTGTCATTGTCACCCAGGAACTCACCCACCTGAGTCTGAAAAAGATGCCACAAAGAGGATGTTGTTATCATCAAATTGGCAAGCATTTTCTGGCAAAATACAATAATTTACTTACTTTATAAATATCAAAAACTGTTAGGTTCTACATCTTACACTCTTACTTGTAGTATTAAAGCCATGGTGAAGTGTGAATGGGCTTTTTTGGCTATTCAAGTCTGCGTACTCGTGAGAGAGCAATAAAAATTTGTTGCTAATATCAGTGATGTTTTCTCTTTATTGAAGTTGAACATTGGTGACAGAGAATGGCTGCTAATTAAAGAATCCTGCCTGCATTCGACAAGAGTAAGCCATACAAGATTTGGAGAAGTTAAGTTTTAATATGTATACGTGTAACTGAATTTGAAAAGAAAAAACATGTACTTGTGGTTCAACTGTTACTTACAGGGAGAGCGAGAGAAACTGCAATGGCAATTTAGCAGATGATCTGAACAAAGATGAGAAGTTATGACCACTATGATAGAAAGGACTGATGCTGTGTTTTTGAGGGAGGAAAAGGATCATATATACCTACATGGCATATTCAGATTCTGACAGAGTTAATAGAGCAATTACAGTTACTATGGTGTATTATGTAATTGATTTCAAGGAGACATACTCCTGCATGTGTAAATATTACATGGCTCTCTCAGATGCCATGCTAGCTATTAAGCTGCTGGATACTGCTTGTTAAGAAGTGAATAAAAAGCGACTGGCATTAACAGCATGTATGGCGTTTACCTTTGCCTCAATGAAGTAGGTGTGGAAAAAATAACATTTTTGGAGAAAAGGTGTTTCTGGTTAACAGCGGGCAATACTGCCACTCAAGAAACTGTGTACTTCACCAGTCAAAAACAAAGTAACAGGTTGCATTTGCAAAACAGCCAGAAGAGGCCGCCATTGCCAGCTCTTGTCACTACTGTGTGAACATCTTAAATAGAGAAAAAAATACTTGACCACTGTGGAAGTCAGATTCAGTCTCAGAAAACACAAGTATAGGAGAGAAGCAAAAGACATTGCTGAAATTTCCCCTGCAATTTTCATGCATGTCTGAAATACAGCAAATCCAAAAAAAAAAAAAAAGCAGGATCCACTTATGATCCATTCTAGCAGCTTTATTTTCTTTCTCTGAAACTGAGAATTTCCTTGGATGTGTGTTTGGGATCACTATCTTGCTGAAATGTCCACCATCGTTTCATCTTCAGCATCCTGGTAGATGGCAACAGATTCTTATCAAGAATGTCCCAGTACATTTCTCCATTCATCCTTCCTTCAATTATATGAAGTCTGCCAAAACCATATGCTAAAAAACAGCTCCACACCATGATGTTCCCATCTCCAAACTTCACTGTTGGTATGGTGCTTTTGGGGTGATAAGCAGCACCATTTCTCCTCCAAACATGGTGTGTGCAATGACATCCAAAGAATTCAATTTTGGTCTCATCTGACCAGACTATATTCTCCCAGTATTTCATTGGCTGGTCCAGATGTTGTGCAGCAAAAACTTTAAATAAGCTTCAACATGCTTTTTCTGCAGCAGTGGTGTCTTGTGCGGTGAGCGTGCATAGAGGCCATGGAGGTCAAGTGCATTACTTATTGTTTTCTTTGAAACAACTGTACCTGTTAATTCCAGGTCTTTCTGAAGCTCTCCGTGAAGGTCCTTGGCTCATGGTCAACTCTTCTGATTATTCTTTTGACTCCTCTGTCAGAAATCTTGCGAGGAACAAGTGTTTGTGGCTGGTTTATGGTTAAATGATGTTCTTTCCACTGGATTATGGCCCCAACGATGCCCACTGGAACATTCAGAACATTAGAAATACACCTGTGACCAATGCCATCAGTATGTTTTTAAACAATAAGGTTTCAAAGGTCTTGAGAGAGCTCTTTTACCCATCATGAGATGCTTCTTGTGTGATGCATTGGTAAGAAACCTTTTCATAGGCCATCAATTAGGACTAAACCAGTTGATATTAATTTGCACTGATAGGGGGCAGGATTGCTTTCTAAATTCTGACAGATTTCTTGCTTTCTTGGCTTTCCATTCCTTTTTGCACCTCCTTTTCTTCATGTGTTCAATATTTTTTCCCTGTGTCATTCCACTTTATTACACATAACTTCATTTATGGACTTATTTATTTTGATTTCTTGTTATGTGTGGATTACTTGGGTTATTACCGACATCTTCTGAAAATTTCATGTCAATAGCCCCATTTTAAATATATTTACTGAGAAAAACATTGACATGTTCAATACTTATTTTCCCAGCTGTATGCACAGAAACAGTGGCTTCAGTATACAGCTAAAGTCGTAGGATGGGCTAGCAAAGCATTAGCAAAAACAAAAACAAAAAAAAAAAAAAAAAAATGAAATTGGTATAATTTAGTGTTTTTGATTCCTGTGAGTATTGCTAAAACAAAAGGGTATGTTAACATGTTAAGTATGGGTAGTCTGCACACTGAACCAGTAACTAATCAGCTGTAGTTATGTGACTTGTGAAAGGAACATATGATGTTCTAAATCTTAGATATCTCATTTGAGTCAGCAAAGCAAGAAGATATAAGTAACTGGAAATGTAATTGCATTTTTGAGGAAATCAAAAACACTGATCAAAAATGTATTTCCAGAAAATTGATTTACACTTTAAAAGAGTGTACAAAGTTCTGTATAGAAGAGTATGTTGAGTGGAAGGAATGTTTAAAAAACTAGACAGGAATAGGCTCAAAAGTGATTGACCAATATGTCTATTGGAGTTTATCAGTCTTCTTTAAGCTGTCTTTTGTCAAAGACAATGGAATGTTCATTCCACTTCTATCAAATGTGCTTTTCTATAGGGTATGACATTATCTTGCATTATTTATATTCATTCACCTACTGAGGCAAAAAGAGGAGAAAAACTATGCAGGCTCAGAAAATGTGTGTATGGTTTACTGATACAATAAGGGAAAGGAGATAATGCTGAAGATAGGTGGGAAAAGTTTTACAAGTAGATCCTGCCTTTTTTTTTTACTAGCTAGATGAAGATGATAATGTTACTAGGATTCTTGCACGCAATATTGATAATTTTATATTTGGGGGTATGCAACTTATCTATCTCAGATCAACTTTCCAGGTTGGTCATAAGGGGCATGATCACTTCAACTACATGGGACTGGAAGTTGTGTTAATGGAGCAGTATGTACTGTATACAGCAAGAAAGCTACACAGAGAACATTCAACCCATCGCCATGGAACCTTCTAGAGCCTTAAAGAGGGATGCACCCCACAGTGCACCTGAAAGAATAATAGTAAAGGGTAATACCAAGTATGAAGTACTCTAACAGAAGAAACCCTGGCAATGTCTGACAATGGTGCAATCTTTCTTTCTACACTTTTTTCAGAGCATACAGTTGGTGACTAACTACTCTTTGGTTGATGTAATTCAATTCACCATGTCTGTAACAGACAGAAGACTTTGTCGGGAGTTAACCGGGATAAAAGAACTTATTCAAGACCAAAAAGTTTGAAGTGTTTTGTGGTTATCTAAAAAGGACCTGCTTTCTGGCTGTCTACAAAGGACCTGCTTTCTGGCTGTCTTATAAATAGAGTATCTCCGTTTCTACTTTTAAAAACATTTAAAGATAATATTAAGTAACTAGTATACAGTAATCCCTCCTCGATCGCGGGGGTGAAAATCCGTGAAGTAGAAACCATATGTTTGTATGGTTATTTTTATGTATTTTAAGCCCTTAGAAGCTCTCCCACACTGTTTATAAATATTCTCCGCAGTTATACAGTAAACCCTTGTTTATTGCGGTTAATCCACTCCAGACAGATAAATGAATTTCCACGAAGTAGGATTCTTTATTTATAAATCTAATATTTTCGCAGTTAGAGCATTGAAAACCTGTTTATGACCTTCTAAATGCGTTTTTTAACATTATTAGAGCCTTCTAGACATGAAATAACACCCTTTAGTCAAAAGTTTAAACTGTGCTCCATGACAAGACAGATGGCAGTTCCGTCTCAAAATTAAAAGAATGCAAACATATCTTCCTCTTCAAAGGAGTGCCGTCAGGAGCAGAGAATGTCAGAGAGAGAGTAAAGTAAACAATCAAAAATTAATAGGGCTGTTGGGCTTTTATGTATGTGAAGCTCCGCGATAAAGCAGCCGCAATGAAAGGATCAACTGCGCAAACAAACTGAGGAAGCATGTACCATAAATTAAAAGACCCATTGTCCACAGAAATCCACGAACCAGTGAAAAATCCGTGATATATATTTAGATATGCTTACATTTAAAATCCGCGATGGAGTGAAACCGCGAAAGTCGAAGCGCGATATAGCGAGGGATCACTGTAACTACATTTTTTCAGAGTTAAGGAAGGTTCAACCGTGCATATAATTGGGAGTTATGTAATGTTTTGAAGTTTTAAATTCGTCTCATAAAAAATGAAATTGTATATCTTGCACTCCTATTTGTAGTTTTACGGTAATGTATCCCCACTTTGGAGTATTACGGTATTAAGGTTGAGCAAGCTTTTTTGGTTATGCCAATCTGCATACTTGTAGGCAAGTAATAAAAAGTTTATTATTAACATCAATGTTTATTTTATCTTTATTGAAGTTTAACAAAAACAATCACACATCATAGACTCCAAGACTTGTTATACTCTAAAAGCAAATTTACAATTGCCAAGTTTCGACGTATTTGCGTTTATATTTATATTGATATGTTTCAGTTATTACTGGTTTATGAAAAATTTTGTTTTTTGTCCTTTTCTCAATTAGTTTTCAAACAGGTACAAAAACATAGTTGATATTTAATCCTTGGAAATTGTTAAAAAAAAAGAATCAATCCATCCACTCAATTTCTTTATTCTATTCAAGGTCCTGGGTATCTTGTGTCACTCTATCTATCATAAGTCACTCTCACAAACTGGGCCATATATGTAATACACATATCTTTGGGATATCAGAGTAAAATTGAAGCACTAATACAAAAACTCACACATACACAGAGAGCACCTACAAGCTCTAAATATGGCCAAGCCAGAATTTTAATCTAGGAGGTGAGAGACAGCAATGTTTTTTCCTTTCCCTAAAGAATAATATTTAAATCAGCATATTCTGCTATTTTATAAAATGTGTTTTATTGAAGCTCCTAAAACTTAATGTACTTTGCAAAGCTATGGTCCAATAATTGCTGTCTGAATTAGCATTAAATTTAATAATGGTGTACATGGAAAAACTATATATGTATTTTTGATTAGAGGAACTTTAGTCTGTAAAAAGGATTCAATGCAAACACTGATTCTTGTATCAGATATGCTGGTGGATCAAAGGCAGCTGTACTATAAGATTCTGCTATTTTTTAATGGCATAGTTTGCCAAACACAGAAAGTATCTTCAGCAAAATTACTATAATTTAGCTCTTTTCACAACAATATTCAAAACCAAGGTGTAATCTAACTTTTTTTTTAACACAAGTACAATACTTTGTATTGTAGAACCACCCTGTTCGAACGGAGAGGGTTAAAACAGGTTAGAGTTAAACCATTTCGCAATTTTGGAGAGTAAGAGCTGAAGGTATAAAAATGTCATAGGTGTGTAAGGAGGTGATCACACAGAACACATGGTTGCAAATTCTGCAATGTTTAACTTCCATATATCAAGGGCTTATCCTATTAATTTGTCATTCCGTTTTATTTTCAGGTATAGAAGCAAGAATTTCTGTCAACACACTCTAAATGAGCTCTAAGTACCTAGCAGCAAATATCTCCTTTCGAAAAAAGCCATCATAACAATTAGCAAGTGTTAATTTTAAACTGTGATACTTTTTTTTTTTTACTTCATTTCTAAAGGACATCATACATATTTTCCAATCTTGTATATCGTTTGGAGTCTGCACTGCGTGCTACAGTATTTATTGTTTATTATCAAAGTAAAACAGACTGGAGTACTATTGTGAAAGAACCTTGTGTGAAAGATTTTCAACTGCTAACTATATTTACATGCAATGAATGTATTGTTACAGGAAAATGATGAAAACTGTTCTATAATCGTAACACACATTACAGAAGTAATAATAATCATTAGCTACAGACTTACAGAATCAAGTCTTTCCTCCTGGTGAAGAAACTGAGCAATATCTTCAGGAGTAGTGCCAAGCATGCCTTGTTCCTGAAGATACTGGATTCCTCTCTTTGGTTTTTTATTGAATCTGCAATACAAGACATAAAACACAACTACTGGCCTAGTACATAGACATAAATGAGTCATAATTTTACCAAATATTTTTAGATTGAAAAATATTTACAAGAATGAAAAGCTTAAAAACAAACCAACTTACAAATCAATGCCTTGTTCTATGATTTCTTTTTGTTGTTTAAGCACTTCAAATTGCTCTGGGTTGTCAGTCCCAGACATCTGTGTACTGTAACTGCCTATTCCTGAAGAGGCTGTTGAGTCCAAGGAATTTATGCTTCCATATCTGTTTATTGTTTCGGGGTGCTTCATTTCATTTGTTTCCTGCTCTGGTGGCTTTTCCTGGCCTGAAGTGAGTAATAAAAAGTACAAAAACACAAAAGAACAACCAGGTTTTTTACCAAAGGAAATTCACATTTGAAGTTCTATAATTCAAATATTTTGTTTAATAAATAAAATGAAAATAATTGCTACAGCTAAAATGAAAGTTACAGTCTTAAAAAGAAGGAGAATTTAAGGGTAGAGAAAAATATAGTCTCATAATTACATTTACTCTAGTGATATGGATAGCACTACTCTACTAAAAGATGTCAGCATTGTATAATTTTGCAGTTATTTCAAGCATTTATCTTTTTTGAAACTTATGAATGTGTTTTGCCTGGTCTGCCATACTAACAGGGAAAAATCCTTACTAATAGAGTAGATTAAAAAAATGTACTTAAGCCCTCAAACACCTTTCTTTTTTCAGTTTTTTTTCTACCATCTATCTACAGTACCAAAGCTATAAAGGAGAATCTAAACGGATTTAAGAAATAGATTCTACTTAAAAAATCACTTATATACTATACAGTGCATCCGGAAAGTATTCACAGCGCATCACTTTTTCCACATTTTGTTATGTTACAGCCTTATTCCAAAATGGATTAAATTCATTTTTTTCCTCAGAATTCTACACACAACACCCCATAATGACAACGTGAAAAAAGTTTACTTGAGGTTTTTGTAAATTTATTAAAAATAAAAAAACTGAGAAATCACGTGTACATAAGTATTCACAGCCTTTGCTCAATACTTTGTCGAAGCACCTTTGGCAGCAATTACAGCCTCAAGTCTTTTTGAATATGATGCCACAAGCTTGGCGCACCTATCCTTGGCCAGTTTCGCCCATTCCTCTTTGCAGCACCTCTCAAGCTCCATCAGGTTGGATGGGAAGCGTCGGTGCACAGCCATTTTAAGATCTCTCCAGAGATGTTCAATCGGATTCAAGTCTGGGCTCTGGCTGGGCCACTCAAGGACATTCAGAGTTGTCCTGAAGCCACTCCTTTGATATCTTGGCTGTGTGCTTAGGGTCGTTGTCCTGCTGAAAGATGAACCGTCGCCCCAGTCTGAGGTCAAGAGCGCTCTGGAGCAGGTTTTCATCCAGGATGTCTCTGTACATTGCTGCAGTCATCTTTCCCTTTATCCTGACTAGTCTCCCAGTTCCTGCCGCTGAAAAACATCCCCACAGCGTGGTGCTGCCACCACCATGCTTCACTGTAGGGATGGTATTGGCCTGGTGATGAGCGGTGCCTGGTTTCCTCCAAATGTGATGCCTGACATTCACACCAAAGAGTTCAATCTTTGTCTCATCAGACCAGAGAATTTTGTTTCTCATGGTCTGAGAGTCCTTCAGGTGCCTTTTGGCAAACTCCAGGTGGGCTGCCATGTGCCTTTTACTGAGGAGTTGCTTCCGTTTGGCCACTCTACCATACAGGCCTGATTGGTGGATTGCTGCAGAGATGGTTGTCCTTCTCGAAGGTTCTCCTCTCTCCACTGAGGGCCTCTGGAGCTCTGACAGAGTGACCATCGGGTTCTTGGTCACCTCCCTGACTAAGGCCCTTCTCCCCCGATCGCTCAGTTTAGATGGCCGGCCAGCTCTAGGAAGAGTCCTGGTGGTTTCGAACTTCTTCCACTTACAGATGATGGAGGCCACTGTGCTCATTGGGACCTTCAAAGCAGCAGAAATTTTTCTGTAACCTTCCCCAGATTTGTGCCTCGAGACAATCCTGTCTCAGAGGTCTACAGATAATTCCTTTGACTTCATGCTTGGTTTGTGCTCTGACATGAACTGTCAACTGTGGGACCTTATATAGACAGGTGTGTGCCTTTCCAAATCATGTCCAATCAACTGAATTTACCACAGGTGGACTCCAATTAAGCTGCAGAAACATCTCAAGGATGATCAGGGGAAACAGGATGCACCTGAGCTTAATTTTGAGCTTCATGGCAAAGGCTGTGAATACTCATCATGTACATGAGATTTCTCAGTTTTTTTATTTTTAATTAATTTTCAAAAACCTCAAGTAAACTTTTTTTCACGTTGTCATTATGGGGTGTTGTGTGTAGAATTCTGAGGAAAAAATGAATTTAGTCCATTTTGGAATAAGGCTGTAACACAAAATGTGGAAAAAGTGATGCGCTGTGAATACTTTCTGGATGCACTATATGTTTATTTGCTGTAGATCAGGGATATCAAACTCAAAGCCCATGGGCGAGATTCTGCCATTGGACCTTTTTAACGTGGCTCGCTTGTTCAATATTCAAAACATACTACATATGGCCTGTGATTACCGTTACTTTTCTCAAAGAGCCCTCTAATATGCATTTCATAAAAAGATCCCATCAATATGTCATTTTTATTTACATTAGCATTAAAATGAAGGTATCTTCCGTGTCCACTTTTGTTTATAAGTGCAGCACAGTGCACTGCACCTACTGAGCAGTAGTAGAAATGTTAACTAGCTGCTCAGAATGACCCAAAAACAAAAGCTGAAAAGAAGGTGACATGCCTCACTATTATAAAGAACTGCTGCTGCTACTCTGCTTACCTTTTTAAAGCTGTCAGGTGCGACCATTCTTCCAGGGTTTACCTGACTGTTCCCATCACCTCATGCAATTCTTTTGTCTTCTCCACTGACTTAATTATTATATATGGATAGAAAGTGCACTTCTTTACCACACCCATTTAATGTGATGGCTACCTGTTTCTGAGCACCCCTGAATGTAGTTTGTAATATTGATCAACAAGTGCGTTTACACTCAATTTTTTAATGTGATGGTCAAGTGCCACCCATTCGTGATGCAGGCTAAAGTGGGTATAAACAGATTCTTTGCTTTAGCAAAAATTTACACCTGTGCCCAGACTGCCAATTTTGCTCAACTTTATGCCACCTAGACAAGCCCTAGCACTTAGAAGGTGGTCCTCAAAATCCCAAAGTGCAATGTACTTGGTTGCACAGAGATACTCTTTATGCTGAGTGTCCTCGTTTCTTTATCTTTAGGCGAGGGTTGATAGTTTTAGCAAGTGTGTTCTTTACCTTATTTTATATATAGCAAAGAACTTATCTTACTACTATCACTGTGTGACCATGAGCAGGTCACTTCACCTGCTTGCCAGCCAAATAAGAAATAACACAGGGTGAGCCAAAATGAAGTACCATATTTCTCAAGGTCATTGCACGAAGCAGAGGCAGCTGAGTGGGTTGGGGTGGGGGTTCTTTGATAGGAGATCCCTTGTAGTATTCAGTCAGCAACATGTCTTGGTCCTGTGCACACCGTGCTTTCGTTGTCCAAGCATTCTTCAAAAACAACGAATCCATCATCACTATGCAATGTGCCTACCAAACGCACTTCAGCATTCCTCCAAACGGTGACATTTCAAATCAGAAAAAAATTCTTCAGTGGGTGGCAACATTTAGACAGATGGGTACAACACTGAGTGGAAAATCTCCAGGCCATCCTTGGACTGTACGAATGCCCGAAAACATCCAAGCTGTAAGGGCATCAATTTTACAGTCTCCTAGATGTTCAGCACACAAACAACACGCTTCTGCTTTAGGCATTTCCAAAAAGTCTTTCAGGAGGCTTTTGCATGAGGACCTTAATGTCCATCCATACAAAATGATAGCAGTGCAGGAACTCACTGTGAGAGACTGGGGGAGCCATAGAGAGTTGTGCGCAAACCGTTCATTGGGATGCCACTGTCATGTGCATTGACGAGGCACATTTCCATATGAATGTCTGCGTAAATAAGCAAAACTTCACCTATTGGGCTGAAACCAACCTTCGTGAACTTCAACTGAGACCCCCGCACAGTGAATGTGCTACAGTTTGGTGCGCTGTTGCAGAATTTGGCATTGTGGGCCCTTACTTTTTTGAGGAGGAGGAGGTCGCCATCACTTCACAACATTACATTGAAATGCTAGGGAACGTTTTGTGGCCCCAACTGGAACAAATTGATGTGGTGGATGCTTGGCTTCAACAGGATGGAGCAACAGCTCATATGCCGTGGAGATCCCTGCAAGTTTTGCAGAAGAAGTTTCCGGGGAAGCTGATCTCCCTTTGGGGCTATATTGTGTGGCCTTCACGTTTCCCTGATCTTGCTCCATGCAATTTCTTCTTGTGTGACTATCTCAAGTTATACACACACCGACCTCAATACCTTGAAACCCTCAAGGAAACTATTTGCCATAAAATTGCTGCTATTCCCCTTAAAATGGCTGAATGAGTCTTGCGAGCATTCAGAAATCATCTCAAAGAGTGTATAACTAATGATGGTCACCACCTTGAAGACATCATTTTTAAAACATAGTGGAAAAAAATCTATCTTGTGTCGTAATTAAATTTATTTTAACTTGTAGTGTTTTTGTAGAATAAACATTTGAAATGTGGTACTGCTTTTTGGCTCACACTGTATTATTAAAGTCACTCTCTTGAACATGCTATATACAATTAATTACACACGAGTAAAACTCACATATACACAGAGAGCACCTGTATTAGATCAATTTCTGCTTTTACTACTGACTTGGCTTTTGCTGATGGTCATTGCAAAAAATAAATTTAAATGAAAGTATATTTTTTTGAATTTACTTTGGTAATCAGTAGGAATAATATGAAATTTGAGATTTATATTATTATTATTATTATTATATGTTTACGATTTTCTCATTTTTGTTGTTTTTCAAGTTCTTTAAATCTGAAGGAACCACTGATGGAACAAAACAACTAGGAAGTGTGTTTTTTGAATAAATCTCCAATACTTAATAAAGCTATAATACTGTTTCATCAAGTACCAGAACAAAAGTCTTCTTGCCCATTTCTCTCCTGGCTGTTGTCTTGTGTAATTCAGAAGCCCAAACGCGACAATATACGTCCATACTAGGGAGCCCGGGATTCCCAGACATTTTTCATTCCCGC
Organism: Polypterus bichir lapradei; assembly: GCA_026402145.1. Lineage (NCBI taxonomy): Eukaryota > Metazoa > Chordata > Cladistia > Polypteriformes > Polypteridae > Polypterus > Polypterus bichir. Next base: position 20,073 of record JANRMT010048981.1, read on the forward strand.
ATTCCTGTGAATGAAACTGCTGTAATTCCCTGGAAACCGGGAACAGCCAAGCTAGCATATATAGCATGTAAAAGTGTAAAAATCGATCAAGAAATAACAGAGTTATAGTTGAAAATAATTAAGTGGCACAGTTTTTTGGCCCACGGTGTAGTGTGTTGCTCATTAATTTAGTCAACAACAGACCAGCAGCAGTCAGTCTCCCGGCTCAGTGGACTGGGAGGAGTCCGCACTCTGCAGCTCACGAATGCCGGGACGGGGCAGACTTCATTGACGTCTGTCAGACAACAGCTTTGAACAGCAACTTGAAATTGCAATTCGTCAGTCTGTTGCATCCGCATTATCTGTGCCAAGAAACTTGCCATCACAGAATGATGACAAGAAACTGGATGCATCAATAAACGCTGAAATGGCGGTGTTTCAGAGCAACGGCAAGCGCGGGCGTTGTTTAGAACAAGTGTATCAGTATCACATGACTGTGCCGCCTACTTCAGTGGAGGCAGAGCATGCTTTCTCAGTGGCTGGCTTACTCTGCACGAATGTGCACTCTCGCCTGGACGACCGCACGCTGGACATGTTGTGCTTTCTACGCTCTTATTACTGCAACTAACTAGATACATGTACTTATAGGACAGCATGAACTGCTTATAGATAAGGTTAGTATTTTATTGGTGTCAACATATTACAATAGTTTTATTAAAAAATAAGTGTCGGTCGTTCTAAAATTGTTCACATGTGAGATGCCCGTACACTGTGATATCCCCGGGCGCTCGGGATTCCCGGGAATGACATGTGGGATTCCTGAATTCCCAGGAATAGATAAACCCGTCCGGGAATGGATTCCCTAGTCCATACAGTCATGGCCGAAATTATCGGCACCCCTGGAATTTTCCCAGAAAATGCACCATTTCTCCCAGAAAATTGTTGCAATTACAAATTGTTTTGGTATACACATGTTTATTTCCTTTATGTGCATTGGAACAACACAAAAAACAGAGAAAAAAAGCCAAATCTGACATCATGTCACACAGAACTCCAAAAATGGGCTGGACAAAATTATTGGCACCTTTTCAAAATTGTGGGTAAATCGTTTTATTTCAAGCATATGATGCTCGTTTGAACTCCCCTGTGGCAAAAAAAACAGGTGCTGGCAATACAGCAATCACACCTGAAGCCAGTTAAAATGGAGAAAAGTTGACTCAACCTTTCTAGTGTGTGTCTGAGTGCGCCACACTAAGCATGGAGAACAGAAAGAAGAGCAGAGAACTGTCTGAGGACTTGAGACCAAACGTTGTGGAAAAATATCAACAATCTCAAGGCTACAAGTCCATCTCCAGAGATCTTCATGTTCCTTTGTCCACTGGGCGCAACATAATCAAGAAGTTCACAACACATGGAACTGTAGCTAATCTCCCAGGACGTAGATGGAAGAGAAAAATTGATAAAAGACTGCAATGAAGGATGGTTCGAATGGTGGATAAACAGCCCCAATCAACTTCAAAACATATTCAAGCTGTTCTGCAGACTCTGGGTGCAACAGTGTCAGCTCGAACTATCCGTCGACATCTGAACGAAATGAAACGCTATGGCAGGAGAGCCAGGAGGACCCCACTGCTAACACAGAAAACATAAAAAAGCCACACTTGAGTTTGCCAAAATGTACTTGAGGAAGCCAAAATCCTTCTGGGCGAACGCCTTATGGACAGATGAGATCAAGGTAGAGCTTTTTGGTAAAGCTCATCATTGTACTGTTTACAGAAAATTGAATGAGGCCTAAGAAGAAAAGAACACAGTACCTACATTAAAACATGGTGGAAGGTTCTAAGATGTTTTGGGAATGTTTTGCTGCCTCTGGCACTGGATTCCTTGACTGTGTGCAAGGCATCATGAAATCTGAAGACTACCAAAAGATATTGGGGCGCAATGTAGAGCTGAGTGTCAGAAAGCTGGGTCTGCATCCAAGGTCATGGGTGTTCCAGCAGGACAATGACCCCAAACATACCTCTAAAAGCACCCAGAAATGGTTGAAGACAAAGCGCTGGAGAGTTCTGAAGTGGCCAACAATGAGTCCGGATATAAATTCGATTGAACACTTATGGAGAGATCTCAAAATTGCAGTTGGGAGAAGGTGCCCTTCAAATCTGAGAGACCTTGAGCAGTTTGCAAAAGAAGAGTGGTCGGAAATTCCAGTTGAGAGGTGTAACAAGCTTGTTGATGGTTATAGGAAGTGCTTGATTTCAGTTATTTTTTCCAAAGGGTGTACAACCAAATATTAAGTTGAGGGTGCCAATAATTTTGTCAAGCCCGGATTTTGAGTTTTGTGTGACATGATGTCAGATTTGGCTTTTTTTCTCCGTTTTTTTGTGTTGTTCCAATGCACATAAAGGAAATAAACAGGTGTATACCAAAACATTTGTAATTGCAACAATTTTCTGGGAGAAATGGTGCATTTTCTGGGAAAATTCCAGGGCTGTCGATAATTTCGGCCATGACTGTATCTATGGACTTTAAACGGGGTCCTCCCTCAATCTTTTAAGAAGCTACCAAACAATAGTACCAGCAACTAGTCATCGCCTTTTCGTTGCCAATAAAGAAAATATGGTTGCAATTGTTAACAGCATATATTTGGAGTAATAAAGATGCTATGCAGTTATACAAAATTCTTAATAATGAAACTGTAATATGAAAGAATGTTTAAATTCTTTACAGGAACTAAATTCTTTTTAATATGTTTGCTCTACCTGCTACTTTACAATATTTTAATATGAAGTGTTAGCACTTAAAATGGCAGAAAAGTCAATTCTTGACATTATATATTTATATATAATGTACTACTAGTAGAGTAATTATTTTTTATGTTGTTGACTAGCAAAATACCCGCGCTTTGCAAGCGGCGAAGTACTGCCTTAATATTTTTATTAAGAAGAAAATTTAACCTTTTTAAACTGAGGGAAAATATGCCAATAATTATTTGTTAAGGATCTCTTTGTATACCATGTTGTCAGTTCGTCCCTCCGGTTGTAACATGACCAAGCTGTGCGCTGAGCTTACTCTTGAGCATGTAACTTACAGTTGGCCATGTGAACAGTAATCTTGTCTCAAATCTCACAGCTTGGATTGCTGCTGTCATAATCGGTTTGAGTTTCATGGTTTGTTTCAATTACGATAGTATTTGCAGGATTTCTTGTGTTGAAGTGACATTCAGCATCTGTCAAGCATTATAAGCACACAACCGGTTTCATCGATAAAATCGCATCCAGCTTTTGAGAGTTTAAACACTCATAAACATCAAAGTGTCCACTACTGAAATCATCACCTGTGAATGTAAGATGTTTAAGAGGCATTGGCGGTTGTCGAAAGGTGTAAAATATTTGGCCATTTCGGTACACTTGAAAGCGACAACCGAACAATTCAGCGGCAGCCATCAACTCACATGCAGAACCATAGGTGAAGGGCTTAAGCATTTCACTCTTATAGTGCTCCTGTGTAGTATAATTATCTCCTGTACCGTCATCAGTCCACACCTTGAACCTGTCCCAGTCATTCAATACATAAGACACAATGTTCCTCCGGATATCAAGAGTGAGCCTGATATGGCCGTGCAATATGTAACAAAGAGAATGGAAAAGGTAGGTGCCATCTCCAGGCATGGAAACCACTCAGTAAGTGACAGTTCTTTGATCGATAGTGATCACCTTGATAGACATGGTAATGGGGGTTGGAATGATAAAGGAAATGGGTACCTGAGCAATGTAAAGTAAGTCTAAAATACCTATACAATAACTATAATTGTAATAAACAAACAATAAAACAGCGGAGAAGCCGTGGATTAAACAAAAAGGCTGTAGTTATCAGTAGGGAGACGTGAATCCCGTGGCGAAGCAAGGAAGGGAATGTAGAGACCGGAGCGACGGACGGTCTTATATAGGCAGGCAGCCAACAACATGGGAGGCGTTGGGATGGGGGACCCAACGCCACCTCACACAGTGACTGAGCTGCAGGCTATGGACGTATATATGTACATAAGTAGGATTCAGTTAGCGTTGGGAACCCATGTACCAAATTTCTTGAAGATGGGCCCATAAGTAACAAAGACTGTTGGGACCCAACGCCACCTCACACAGTGACTGAGCTGCAGGCTATGGACGTATATATGTACGTAAGTAGGATTCAGTTAGCGTTGGGAACCCATGTACCAAATTTCTTGAAGATGGGCCCATAAGTAACAAAGACTGTTGAAAAGTTCAATATGGTGGCCGACAGTGGCATCATACCACCGAAATAAGTACGTACATTGGTTTCGGTTAGTGCAGGGAAGCCGCCTATACAATTTCGAGAAGATCGGGCCATAAATAAGAAAGTTCAACATGGCGGACGTTGTTGACCATTATGACCATTACGCGTAGAATTTCGAAATGAAACCTGCTTAACTTTTGTAAGTAAGCTGTAAGGAATGAGCCTGCCAAATTTCAGCCTTCTACCTACACGGGAAGTTGGAGAATTAGTGACGTTGGAAAGTTCAATATGGCGGCTGACAGTGGCGTCATACCACCGAAATAAGTATGTACATTGGTTTCGGTTAGCGCAGGGAAGCCGCCTACCAAATTTCGTGAAGATGGGGCCATGAATAAGAAAGTTCAATATGGCGGACGTCGTTGACCGTTATGACCATTATGCGTAGAATTTCGAAATGAAACCTGCTTAACTTTTGTAAGTAAGCTGTAAGGAATGGGCCTGCCAAATTTCAGCCTTCTACCTACACGGGAAGTTGGAGAATTTGTGACGTTTGGAAAATTCAATATGGCGGCCGACAGTGGCGTCATACCACCGAAATAAGTACGTACATCGGTTTTGGTTAGCG
>JANRMT010048981.1:25731-45652 GCA_026402145.1 Polypterus bichir lapradei
ACAATTCAGCGGCAGCCATCAACTCACATGCAGAACCATAGGTGAAGGGCTTAAGCATTTCACTCTTATAGTGCTCCTGTGTAGTATAATTATCTCCTGTACCGTCATCAGTCCACACCTTGAACCTGTCCCAGTCATTCAATACATAAGACACAATGTTCCTCCGGATATCAAGAGTGAGCCTGATATGGCCGTGCAATATGTAACAAAGAGAATGGAAAAGGTAGGTGCCATCTCCAGGCATGGAAACCACTCAGTAAGTGACAGTTCTTTGATCGATAGTGATCACCTTGATAGACATGGTAATGGGGGTTGGAATGATAAAGGAAATGGGTACCTGAGCAATGTAAAGTAAGTCTAAAATACCTATACAATAACTATAATTGTAATAAACAAACAATAAAACAGCGGAGAAGCCGTGGATTAAACAAAAAGGCTGTAGTTATCAGTAGGGAGACGTGAATCCCGTGGCGAAGCAAGGAAGGGAATGTAGAGACCGGAGCGACGGACGGTCTTATATAGGCAGGCAGCCAACAACATGGGAGGCGTTGGGATGGGGGACCCAACGCCACCTCACACAGTGACTGAGCTGCAGGCTATGGACGTATATATGTACATAAGTAGGATTCAGTTAGCGTTGGGAACCCATGTACCAAATTTCTTGAAGATGGGCCCATAAGTAACAAAGACTGTTGAAAAGTTCAATATGGTGGCCGACAGTGGCATCATACCACCGAAATAAGTACGTACATTGGTTTCGGTTAGTGCAGGGAAGCCGCCTATACAATTTCGAGAAGATCGGGCCATAAATAAGAAAGTTCAACATGGCGGACGTTGTTGACCATTATGACCATTACGCGTAGAATTTCGAAATGAAACCTGCTTAACTTTTGTAAGTAAGCTGTAAGGAATGAGCCTGCCAAATTTCAGCCTTCTACCTACACGGGAAGTTGGAGAATTACTGACGTTGGAAAGTTCAATATGGCGGCTGACAGTGGCGTCATACCACCGAAATAAGTACGTAAATTGGTTTCGGTTAGCTCAGGGAAGCCAACTACCAAATTTCGTGAAGATGGGGCCATAAATAAGAAAGTTCAACATGGCGGACGTTGTTGACCGTTATGCGTAGAATTTCTAAATGAAACCTGCTTAACTTTTGTAAGTAAGCTGTAAGGAATGAGCCTGCCAAATTTTAGCCTTCTACCTGCACGGGAAGTTTGAGAATTAGTGACGTTGGAAAGTTCAATATGGCGGCCGACAGTGGCATCATACCACCGAAATAAGTACCAAATTTCAGCCTTCTACCTACACGGGAAGTTGGAGAATTTGTGACGTTTGGAAAATTCAATATGGCGGCCGACATTGGCGTCATACCACCGAAATAAGTACGTACATCGGTTTTGGTTAGCGCAGGGAAGCCACCTACCAAATTTCGTGAAGACGGGGTCATTCTTCTACCTACACGGGAAGTTGGAAAATTGGGGACGTTGGAAAGTTCAATATGGCGGCCGACAGTGGCGTCATACCATCAAAATAAGTAAGTACATCGGTTTCGGTTAGCGCAGGGAAGCCGCCTACCAAATTTCGTGAAGATGGGGCCATAAATAAGAAAGTTCAACATGGCGGACATTGTCGACCGTTATCGACCGTTACGTGTAGAATTTCGAAATGAAACCTGCTTAACTTTTGTAAGTAAGCTGTAAGGAATGAGCCTGCCAAATTTCAGCCTTCTACCTACACGGGAAGTTCGAGAATTAGTGATGAGTGAGTGAGTGAGTGAGTGAGTCAGTGAGTGAGGGCTTTGCCTTTTATTAGTATAGATAAATCCTTCAAACGTGAATCCAGCAAATCAATTATTGCTTGCTCAACTGTTCTCTTTTTCAAATCTGGTATACTTTCAACAAGTGTAAGATGGTTATTCTCAAAAAAATTTACGGCAAGTTGCTACGAAATGCATCCTTTGTTTACTTAAAGTGCACTGAATATAACGAAGACAATGATGGCAAAGGTGAGGGAATTTAAGGTGGCCCGGCATTACGAATATTTTTGTAGGCTTCAGGGATTCTAGTGTTAATCATTATTTTGCATTTAAATGATTTGATAACGATTCTTAAAGTCTCAAGATTGATCCTGTGAATATCTAGTCAGCTCAATTACTTTATGTTGATTTTTGTTTTTGGCATCTGATCCAGTCATTGGCGCTAATGTGCCAGTTAAGGCTTTCTATGGAAAAAGCACTTTACTACATTGCAAAAAATGGTGTGTTCACCTCAACTGAAATTAGCGCCTACAGTTAACTCAGATATGTAGACTAAATATATGGATTCAGTCAGTGCATCAGTAAAGAACAACTGGATAAAAGCAAATCCATACGTAAGTCATGCAACTCAAAAGTTAAGTATTCTTGTAACACAACAAATTTGAGGAATCTTTTATCCCGACGTCACCTATAAACATAATCACAGTGAACATTCAAACGAGTAGCACCTAAACAATCCGCACTGGAGACAGCATTTAACTCCAAGCTTCCATTTAATTTGCCTCGTTCCCAAATAATAAAAGAATATATAGCAGGTTTTTATCTGTAAAGATATGAGACCCTACACTTTTATTAAAAACAAGGGCTTTCGACAAATGATACAGATTTTGGAACTGCGGTATGCTATACCAACCAGAAAGCAAATGAGTGAAGATCTTAAGCAAAGCATCGCCAAGTCTCTCACGTCACTACATTAAACATGACTGCGCACCTGTGGTTGATATATTGCAGACAAGAGCCCTAAATGCCAGTCACACCGGGAGCAACCTCACTGCTTAGATGGTAGGCTGTAGTTCCAAAAACCTTTCTAGCATTTTCAATGTGCTGCTGTATTGAGGGACCATATCAGTTCCAAGTTTGTGTGTTAGCAAATACAATAAATGTTGCTTCTCTTTAAGCACGTGGCTAGCTGTGCTGCTATGGTGGAAAAAGTTTGCAAAGTGCCTCATTTTTGTTTTTTAAACAAACAAATAAAGTTACTTAAAAAAGTAGTGCATTGGTCATTGCCATAACACTACTTTTTTGAAAATGTAAACTAAAAATGAGATTAATCTTTGAATGACTAAAATAATTGAAGAACAAATAGTGCTCAGAACTTGATTTACAAGTTCTAATACCGCCAATGGATGCAATAAGCCAAATTTGTAAGGTGAGAAAGGTGGTTTTATGATGCCAATTACACTTTTTTGGGAATCAAGGGCAGCCTATTTAACATATATTTTTTCATAAACAACAGTTGTAAAAAAAACTTACCAAGGCTAGTTTGAGAATTTGGGTTGACATACTGATCCTTACTCCATTCTACCATACATTTCAAGATTGAAACCAAACATTCTAGCCCTTTCTTTCTGAGGCTTAATTCCTAGAGGAAAAAAATTGAAATATCAATGTTATGCAAAAAATGTATATTACAATTTAAATTTAGAATAAGATGGTGCATACCCAATATTTGATCACATAATACTGACAACTGTTGGAAAAATACCCTGCACAATTTAGATGTCTTTAAATGACATGCCAAATTTAGAGTTTTTTTGTATAAAATCTGTGGAGAAGTTATAAAGTGAGTTTTAAAGAACTCACCATAAGATTATGTAAACTTCCGACTTCATCTGTAAATATTTGTCTATTAGTCATATTTTTATTGTATTTTTTCCATTTGAAACATACTATGAGTTTGCTATTTTATCACTGCAAGATGCTGAAAATCTACCATCTGCTTTGTTTTTGCAGCAACAAGAACTGAGCCAAATAGAGAAAGCCAGCACACATTTCACTGCTATTAATATGATTACAATGACTGTGTCTGCAACTGTATTTTAATAAATGCAACATACATATAATGCTGAAAAATTACAATTAACATCCATCCCTATACAACAAGGCAATATTAACCTTTATCATACAAATTCTTACTAATGCAAAGCTACCATAAACTTAACCAAATTTCCCAAAGGAGCTTATGTGTTATATAGCTGTTTATGTTCCACAGCCTTCTTTTTCAAAATACCTGATCAACCCAGAATAAACTGTGGGGAGCATGTGTTAGTAATTCTGTTTCTCTATCTATGTGTTCTCACTGTGTTAAAGAGACCAAATGAACACACTACAATACAGTTTATTTTTGTATAGCCCAAAATCACACAGGAAGTGCCGCAATGGGCTTTAACAGGCTCTGCCTCTTGACAGCCCCCCAGCCTTGACTCTCTAAGAAGACAAGGAAAAACTCCCAAAAAAAAACCTTGTAGGGAAAAATGGAAGAAACCTTGGGAAGGGCAGTTCAAAGAGAGACCCCTTTCCAGGTAGGTTGGGCGTGCAGTGGGTGTCAAAAGAAGGGGGTCAATACAATACAATACACAGAACAGAACAAATCCTTAATACAGCATAATAATACAAATTTTAGAAGCACAGAGCAGAATTTAACAGTAGATGATATCACATAATAAGATTTGGATATTTTTAGAGTCCTGGAGACCTCATCCATCAAGCTGCCTCCCCATTTGGCCATTCCACGGCTGAAACGTTGCTCGGCCAGCCAATCCGATGAAAGGACCCCTTTTTCCCATGATTCCTGTGATCCTCCATCAGGGATGACTTTACCATAGGCAGGCAAACAACTTGTTTCACAGAAACACACAGTGACAGACTGGTGTACTGTCCATAAATGTTTACCGCAGCAAGACAAAAGAATATAGTAAATGGTATATCACAATTGGCCACATACTATAAATTACACAATGATGGATAAAGGAAAAGGAAATTAACCATATTAAGTCTTTCAAGTTGGCCACTAGATAGAAGCAAAGGATGCAAAATAAATGGAGGCTTGCACTCTTCAAATATCTATTCTCCTTGTTGCTCAACATCAAACACAAGCCGTTGCTCTTGCTTGCCAAGTAGAACAACTAAACATGATTTTCCAGCCATCCATAAAAACAAGAAACACAAGCCAAACTATGTACTGAAGTTTCTTCCAAGAGACCAAAACAAAACAGCGTCACCAATGCAATATATTTTGCAAACAGGATGACTTACCCAACACATGGAATTGGTTACTTTAAAATGGAATCATACAGTTCAAAATAATCATGTACAAGGTGTAGAAAGTGTTTGTACATTTTCAGATATTTCTTAGTGACATGTTTGCCACAATTAGAGTGCCAAAAGAGTTCTGACATTCTTCACAAAAAGTTCTTGTGGAAAAAAGGAAGGATTCTTGTACATAATCAAAATAGATCAAATTCAGGAAGACAGGAAAGAGACCAAGATGCTATCAGGGTTTTCCATTTAGCCAAAAAAATAAAGCTAAAATATTCAAATAAGTACATTTTTTAATTTATTCAAACTTGTATAAGTGATTGCATGCTTATATATGTATTTACATTTTATTATTACAATAGAAGTGACAACAGTTGCAACAGCAAGAACAAAATCTGGCACAACTAAGCTGGAAAAAAAATCATAGCGATAATCAGGCAACCGCTATATAAATATAAGAGCCATCAAAATCCTTCACAGGTGCACCTTATATAAGGGAATAATCTGCACAGCCTTCTTGTTTTCAGTCTAAAACCGATGGCTTGGTGAACAAATTCTTGTTAGGACAGAAAGACAAAAATAAACCATGAAAAGGAGAATAGAGCCATGTAAGCCACACACACTGCACTATGCTTCCCTATCATCAATTGTTTTTTTTTGTATCCGTGGTGAGGCTGCAACGCATAAGCACACTTTTGTCTCACACACAGGTGAGTGAATGCTGCAACATTCAAATGAAGAGGGCACTATCATAAAGAAAGACACACAGCACTTCATGTAAAAGACATATGAAGCCCAGACAAAAATCAACCATAATTGCTTAAACATGCCTAATGCAATCATTGCTTTATTTTTCCCCACAGCTAAACTGATTTTTGATCCAAAAGGGCAGAACACGTGTGGCCACTGTCCATTTTTCTTTTATATACATTAAGTAATATGTCCCAATTTAAGTAACTGAACACACTAAATGTTGCAATGCAATCTTTAAATATTTATTTACCAGAAGTTTCTATTCACAGCAACTCAAATGTATGAGTTTGGTTGCTGTAATTCAGCCTCAGAAGTGTGATTCTTTTTGCGTATGTGTCAATTAATTTGGCACAGTATTACACATTTTGCATCAAACTTCTCAAAACACTCCTGAACAGAACTATTTAGCATGTTTCACTTAAGATGAGGGCATCTACTGGCTTCCCTAGCTTTAAGAACAACCTGTTTACACAAATGTGTACATAGGAAAACATACTTTTAATACCCCACTACTATGAAGGTGAATTTTCCTGTATACAATAAACAAGTCTATAACAATTTTAATACAAGTGCCTCTGCTTGGGAGTGCAGCTGGATGATAAATTGGACTGGACTGCCAATACTGATGCTCTGTGTAAGAAAGGTCAGAGCCGACTATACTTCCTTAGAAGGTTGGCGTCCTTCAACATCTGCAATAAGATGCTGCAGATGTTCTACCAGACGGTTGTGGCGAGGGCCCTCTTTTACACGGTGGTGTGCTGGGGAGGCAGCATAAAGATGAAGGACGCCTCACACCAGGACAAACTTGTTAGGTAGGCAGGCTCTATTGTAGGAATGAATCTGGACAGTTTAACATCTGCGGCAGAGCGACGGGCGCTAAGCAAGCTCCTGTCAATCATGGAGAATCCACTGCATCCACTTGAAAAGTGTCATCTCCAGGTAGGGGAGTAACTTCAGTGACAGACTTACCGTTGGGGGGGTGGGGAATGGTAAATGGTAACATTATTCAAAGTTATTGTCTGTTTTTACTTGCATTTTTATTACTCTTTAATTTTTTTTTTTGTATCAGTATACTGCTGCTGGATTATGTCATTTTCCCCTTGGGATTAATAAAGTATCTATCTATCTGTCTGTCTATCTCCAACACCTGATCATCTTTGTAGTCATTCCAAAAACACCTCACTGCAGAATGTGGAATGGAGCGTGGCTAGAGGTTAGTGATGTGCAATCAGTCATTCTTAAAACTGATGATGTAGATTTACAAACTATAGTGAGAGGGGTATTTTACGTTCACATTCTGTTGTTCACTCAACTTGTCACAAGTGTTGCTTGCATGTTACCTCACATTATTCAGAACATCATGGCTCCAAAAAAGATAATTAAATACTGAGAAAAGCCCAATAGAGACTGAAAGGCCATTTCTCTGAATGTGAGATTTAAAGTGATAATGTGTAGGTAAATCGTTTTATTTTACTGTGTTAAATGAAGATTTTGTTTTCATGACTGATGTTATTATTAAACTAATTCTGTCAATTTCATGCATTTTGGTATTGCCTGAACCATGGAGGTGATAATTGGCGCTAGGGAAAGCTAAAAATGTCTTCCCTTTAATTAATGGCAATTAAGTGTTCATGTTTTGAAAATTCAACTTATAACGGGGTTTTCAGCAGCAGACTAGCTTTAAAAAGCTAGGAAGTCTATATTCTGCCTTTAGATCATATAGTTTAAATGCTGCCCTCAGGTGTCAGATACTACAAAGTGGCAATGCAGCTTAAATTTCCCCCCAAAAAAAATCATTTGCAAAACTCACAATTAATTAGAAAATTCATTTGAAACACTTAATGTAAGTTAATTAGACAACAATTAAATACCTGAACAGGTGTCATGCCAAGTTCATGGCCTGCTCGGCCCTGGGCAATCTTGGACAAATCATTTACCAATCTTTCAAATATATTAGCAGCATTTAAGTCACAATCATAGTTAACATAAATGTCCACCACACTCTGGGCATCTGAAATAAAGGAAAAAAAAACTTGATATGCAAATCCTTATAAAAGTGAATAAATCTTTTATAAAATATGAACTGGCCTACCAGCACATATTCTTGTTAATGTCTGAATAACCATCCATTTATGGTCAAAAGAACTTGTAGATGTCTCCAGAATATATAGAAAGATTTCTCTGAAGAACACCTAGAGAGAATTACAAGAGGAAAAATATAAAGATACAAGGAAATAACATATGCATTGTCATACAAAAAATGCAGCTCAAAATGTGTTGAAAAAAATGCAGAAAGAAAAACAAATTAAATATAAAAATAAATAATATAAAGACCTCAATATTACAGATACACAAGTAAACAACCAAAATGTAAAATCCTTAAACACTAGTTAAATTGTTAAACTCATTTTTTAAGTCTCTAATGACTATAAAGAAATGTTGAATGGTATAGTCAGATTGCAATAGATGAATGGAAACATCAAGCTGCTGGAGAGAAACAATAACTGCAGGTGTTTCAAAGCTTCTGGTTCCCACCCAGTTTGGTAGAATTTGGGAATTACACCAAATATATAGTAAATATGCTAAAGTTGTTTATTATTGTTATGATGCACTCGAATATTAAATGCAGTGGGACTCATCAAAAATTGTAGCATTCTCATTCTAACATCACAGATAGGAGGACTGTTTAAACTATGGATTTGCATGGTGGGGATTACAAAGTATAGCACAGGCTAGGTTTATAACTTTGCATAAAGGTACAGACAGCAGTACAAATTAAAATTATACAAATAACATGAACAATACATTAAAAATTGACTGTCTTAATGCTAGTAGTACCGTTAACAGAATGAGTTGGAGTTACAGTAAATATATAGTGGCATGCAATTATGATACTGTATCTTAGCAATAACACAAACCTGGCTTAAATACTAGAGATGGGGAGTGTATAACAAATGGTTCAACTTTTTATTTAAATAAAGATATGCAAAACTGCAAAGGGGTTTGGGAAGGTTGTCATTTATGTAAAGCAACTAGAGGATGAATGACAGCTTAGTGAGGATGTTTAGATTCAACTAGGAAGCAGTAGTTGATACAGGCCAGATTCTGGATGTGTCATTGGAAAAGTGTAAAGTGTAGAGGGGAATATTATAGGCATTGGGTAGACTTAGAAATTGGCAGATGACACAAGATCAGAAGTTTTTAGATGCAATTAGCAGCTGTTTTTTTTCCTCTTAAAATCAAATTATATTAGAGCCCCAATGAAAGGGTAAACCAGTCTAGATTTAATACGTTGTAATAATCAGGATAGAATACAGGAGGATGATTTAGTGTACACAATAGAGTTGACAGTGCTTTATTAAGTTTACCTTTAGTAAGGCAAAATTTTGATCGGAGACTGTGAAGTCTAAAAAACGTAAACATTTTACATAAAAAACAGCACAAGTTCATCACAAAATTTAAAAGAAGTAATAAATTAAAAAAATAAAAAAAGCGAAAAAATAAGCTGCAAAAGAGGTTGCAAATGAAAAACGTTTTGTAAATAATTCCTAAACCAGCCATAGGGCTTATGAGTAAGCAAATGTAAGATGCTACACATAGGAAACAAAACTGTTAGACCTAGACACATGATTGAATGCTTATACTTGAAAATACAATTCATTTGAACAACCTAGGAGTCACAGTGGACGCGTCACTTTATATGTCCTGACATTGTATAGAAAGAATTAAAAAGATTATACCACCCATAAACTATTTTTGTTGCATGTTACATACCTCATGTAGTTTGTAGTGTTGAAAGAGAAAAAATTTTAATCTCATGTTTTCATGCAGAAAGAACATAACAAGGTTCATGACAGAATGGAACCCAATGGTGACCAAACACTGGACAATAGCAAACACTATTAAAAACATCCAAAGGAAATTCTCAGATAACTCATATCGTATAACCCACAAAAAGTCATCCAGTCATATGTTCACAATGTGCAAAATGCATACATTTTTTTGCTAAAGTATTGATAAATAAATGACAAACAGGAAGCCCCTTCACTGAGGGCCACACTTTTAGTCTGAACATGGGACTACAGTATTCACCAGTGAATAAGGAGGAGAGTCAGATGGTAAAGAGTTTTACTTTAGGGACTTTCAAAACTTGACTCAATGTTAGTTTGGACAAATTAGGCTAGGTCACGTGAGCTATGTTGAGCTAAACAACCTGTTAACCATCAAAACTGTTCAAATGCTCTGTCTGAAAGAATAATAGCAAAAATCACCAACAAGTGAAAGTACCCACATATTTAGAAAGTTAAATACAGAACAGTTCTATCAAGATAATGTTCTTCACCAAAGGCAATAAAATACTTATTAATCACTTCTTAGAAATGCATAAACAGAAAGGAATGTTTACCTCAATTTGCATCTTCAGATGAGTCTTGAAGTTTGAGAGCAAAGTAAGGAATATGGAGAGAGATAGTTCAAACACTTCTGGGACAGAAGAAACTCCATTTTTTGACAAGGCAACACACAAGTATTGTTTTATAGCATTTATAAACATTTCATTTGTCCTAAAAATAGGTCCTGCATTTTGAAGAATTGAAAGCAGCAACTGGAGTGACAGAACCTTTGATCGCAATTCGTGTGACCTGAAATATGAAGAAGCAGGCAATTAACATACTTAATAACAAAATAACACTGTCATATTTATTTTCTGTATTTTTGTTATGTTTTTAAAACCAAACCTGCTGATTCTTCATACTACACAAGATACACAACAATTTTACTAAGAAGACCAAAGCTGTAAGTAAACTTCACTACAGATGACTATTAACTCATGTTTCTCACTGAACAGATGTGTCTCAAATTATTTTTGTCAGCTATTTTAGTTCAATGCTTTAAAATGCAATATATTTTACCAGTTCTATGTAAAACATAATACAGTATACTTTTTCAAAGTCTCAAAGATACTTTATGTACTCACTGTACATACATAAGGTTGTGTCCAAGGTAGGGATAATACAAATAAAACACACATCCAAATAAATTACCTGAGATTCTGTTTTTAATAATTCTGATTATGTATGAGTTAGTGTTTCCATGGTCTCTTGTACATCCAGTGTGGTGGTTACATCTATAGAGAATCTGGGCAGTCTATCTCAACAGTCCACCAGAAGAAAACAGATACTAAATGGTACATGAGGTGGTTATTAAAAGCTGGCTACAACATCATTACTTTTTAATTATTCTGACATTTATAGAAGTTTCAGATATTACACCATTTCTCTACTTTTGTATAACAAACACCATCATGCATTGAAATGAAGATGTTTTTAATTTTGATTTGATATACTTTGTTAATCCCGAGAGAAAATTGCCTTTTTACATGACCTTTGGGAGACAGAGAGCAGGGTCAGCCAGTGTACAGAGCCCCTGGAGCTATTTTCTGAATAAGGGCCTTACTTAAGGGCCCAGCAAAATAGGATCCCTTCTGTCAGTAATAGGATTTAAACTGGCAACCTTCTAGATGCCAGCACAGGTCCTTAGCCACAGAGCTACCACTCTGCTGGGTGCCGAGACTGATATTAAAAAACTTTATATGATGTTTGTGTGCTTCTTTTTTGACTGATTTATTCACTACAATGTAACTTACAAACCTAACAAAAGCAGTCTGTGAGACTCATTAAAAAGAAGAAAAATTATTTACATTAGTTCAAGGGAAGGTCTGAATTTGACTAAAAACATGTTACAATAAAACTGAACTTCAATTTCAACAACTTAATAACCATCACAGAAAGACCAAGAGATTGTGGTGTTGCACATATGATTTCATTGTCTCCATGAATTTCCAGAAACTGCCTCAAACAACATACTAATTGCTTTATATCACCTACTGCATGTGGCCTTGAGCAGCCTCCTGCCACGGATTGGTACCAGAGGCCTTTTTCATAAAGCTTGTGTACTCACAAAAAGAGGCCTGAAATGTGTGTATGCAACTTTCCACGAATATGATGGAATTTATAAAAGAAAACCTGAGAGGGGAATGTCTGGATATTTATGGCTACTCTGACACATGCAAACACAACATTTCAGAGAAACTTGGAAAAAAGGACACCCACAATCAAGTACAGAAATGCAGCTAAACCAGAAAAATGATTGTTTGCATGCACAATAAATCATATCACCAAGCAGTTATTATTATGTTCATTGACATGATGAACATATAACACCTAAAAACAATGAATATGATGCACTGCATATATTTTAGTTCCCTTTTAAAAAGGGCCATTTGTGCATAGTGAAGAACTTTTTTTTTGGCCAGTTTACATTGGCTAGCTGCTGTCACTTCTCAGTGAAATGGCCATCATGTCAGGAATATCTTGGCCAAGCTACACTCCATCATTCCTGCTGTAAAAAAAGCTATTAACCAACCAGCGAGGCACTACATTCAGTTTTCATATGGTGTGGGTGCACATACATAAAACAGCATTATTTTGTCAATATAAGAAAGAAATTTGCAGCAGTATACATTTCTCTTAACATAAGCGACTTGAGCTTATGGGCGCTATATAAATGTGTGATTATTACTATTTCTAATGCAATTGGAACACTATACTGCACTCATATTACAATAAGGGAACCTAGCGAGAATGAAGCTGCTTTTGTTAACCATCAGCGGTTACATTCCATTAATACACAAGTCATCTGTGACACCATGAGGTGGCTGAGAAACGCTGTGTTGCCATGTGATTCATTTATTCTGAAGCAAAGTAGCTTTGGCAGATGTGATGGTGCTGTACACTGTGGCTGGCTTTTTGGTTAGGTAACTGGCTGAACCTTTAGTTTTTTGTATGGCCTGTACTCTTCATTGTAGTAGCAATCACATAATTATTTGTGCCAAGTGATAGTGGCTACCCACTCAGTCTCTGTCTTAGTTTGGCTGCTAAGTTGCCACACACTGCCTAAAGCAATGTGATAAAAATAATTTGGGTTAAGTGTTTTTTTTTCTTTTTCTCTGAACTATTACGAATAACATTAAAAATATATCAATACTCAAATAATAATTATTTGCTAATTTAATAGCTCTTATGTTTACACCCTTCCGAATGAACTACCACAATAAGAAGAAATCTCGCATTAAGTGGAAAACACATAGTCCTAGATTCATATGGGACCTTTTAAGGAGTAAAGTATATATATATATTTTTTTTTACATAATATTAAGCAAACAATGATTTAGCTTAACACTTTTTTACATAAACACATACATTTATATGTAACTGGAGCACAGGCAAATCAAAGGATTTGGTAATACACATTACCAACACATTAGCAAATTCTGATCAAGGAAACTCCCTAGGTCTTAAAGTATAGTAAGACCCGATGACAGCAGTAAGATTTCAGGCAACACACAACAATAGGTATTCGATAATATAAGGTTATAATCTTTACACTGAATTTCTGCCAACTGACCACTGTGCAGGTCAGTAAAATGATTTTTGGTAACCAATACATTTTCTAATTTTAGCAGAACTGAAATAAAGCAAGTGTAAACATTAAGGATAGATAGTTTAATTTGTTTAATTTTTTCCAGACTCATTTTTTCTCTTTACACATAGCTGCACTTTCATTAGATTTGATATATGGTGTAATGGGTTTGATAGTTTCTTCAGTCTAATTCTTTTATCTCTGGCACTTTAGTTCTATTCTCCACACACCTACCATGTAGTTACTTCTTTATCCAAATACAGTAAGTAATAAGGTCAATTAAGCTTGTAGTGGATAACCAAGGGGGGAAAAAAGACGTACTTTATTACACAATGGAATTAAAGAAATATAAATAAACACAATATCTTTAATGAAAGGAAAAGATTAACTAAAAAATGCATACTTCCAAAGCAGTGCCGATGCTAGGGATCTTATCATACATGTACATTTTCCTACCCAGTATAGCTGGTTGTTATGATAGATATTGCTTTAAAGGATAAAACATCATTATGTCCATTTATGACATCTTAATGGATAAATTTAGTATTTTTCAAGTCAAAATTACTTTTTCACAAACATGATATATATGCATTTACCATGCAAAATTATGTTCTACAGTTAAGTGTTTTCTATTAAAAAAAAAAAAAAAAAACCACAGCCAGTGTTGCAGTTTTATAATGGAGACTTTATGAAATATCTTACTTTGGGTCTGGTGGTCCATCTGACAATGGTTTCATAGAAAGTTTGCAAAGTGAACGAAACACTAAAAAGGCATCCTTCTGTAGTATATGGGAAAATTTAGCACCTGGAGATGGCCCTGTTGTGATTCCAGATTCCTATGAAAAAAAAAAAAAACACATGCTATAAAAATGTTGACCATTGTTATTATTTGGGGTAAAATTCATTTTTTTTAATTAAACCTCTTTTCAGAATGTGCCCTTTGTCTAAATATGTAGCTTGTTTAAAAAGAAATGTAAAATAACCGTAAAAATGTATTTGCATAAAAGTACATACGTACCATATTATTCTAATGAATTCTTCACAATTTACTAGCAAAACTACTACTGTTTAAACATATTAAAATTCTAGCTATAGTAACTGAACACTTGACAGACAAGTTAGGGAAAAAACACACACCTGAGTATCATTGGAAGAAACGGACAGTCTATCATCTGGGAGGGAAGGAGTATAGCTGGCAGAGATGGGTGTCCCTGGAATTCCATTTGCATGAACATTTTCACTGTCACTGCCTAATCCAGTTTCATCCTCCAGGGCTCCACTTGTACTCCCTATACTTTCAGTTGCACTGGGACACTCTATAGAATCTGCATTAGTGAACATTTAAAAAAATATAACATGGTCAAATAAAAGGCTACATTTTCACATGTATCTTATAAAGTTGCTTAGTGTTGTTTAAATAACACCCATATATTCCAAAAGGAGACTCTGTCCATATGCAGCTCTTAATGCAACAGTTGCAGTATCAATGATAACTAACAAAGACTTTTGAGATCTTTTAAGTTTAGAATACACCTTTTAACAGAAATACAAGTTCAATTTATCATTTTGTTTAGTGAGAGGTAAAGTAATTAACATATACTGCATGCAGCACTGAAAAAATGTTTTAATTACCTCCTACAACAGTATTAACTACTTCCTGCAGGATTCTATGGACTATTTCCTGTGCCTTTTCTTCATAATCTCCATCCTCATTCACCTCTATATGGTCTTTACATAAACCTTGAAAAGAAAACAAAAGTTCTCTATGCAGGTATTCTAAAAAATATGATGCAAAAAAATTTAAATTTTACATATTTAATAATATTCTTCATTAAATATTTAAAAATATTCTTCATTAATAAATTCAAGAATTTTCTAAAATCGCTTATTTTAATAAAGATTGGCAGAGGCCAGAACCTAGGCAGCACTAAATTAAAGGAAAGAATCAACCACTGACAAGAGTGACAATTTATCATATGACACACTCATATCCATAAACGGTCAATTTAGAATAGGCATCTTCGCAAATTCCAAAATTTGGACACATGGGAAGAAACCAAAACAAAAGATAAAACTCAGGCTAACACAAGACGGAAGACTGAAAAGAATATACTCAACCAACATTCTTACTCTTCATTTAACATGCAAAAATATTTTACAGTACAAGTACAAATATATTATCATAAAACATTTGGAATAGCAAACAGGCTTTTTCATGCCACTTTAAAACATTTAGAAAAAACCCCACAATTTTTTTTTATCTTATCAATACTTAACTGTGTACAGGCAACTGCAAAATGCCAAATTTCTGAAATACTATTACATGCATCAGTAGAATGTCCCTTTAAATTTAACTATATATGCTATCTTCCTTTTGAAGGAAGTCAGCTGCATACGTGTTGTGCTCAGCTACAAATATTAAAGAACTTTTAAGTCAGGAGCCCTGATATACGAGGTGTGGCAGAAAAGTAATGAGACTGGCAACACTGCAAGTGATCTGGCAACGCTGCGCTGTTGTCCTTGATAGAGCACGTGTATCAGTACGCTCCCATAGCTCAGTGCGAGTTTCAACTCCTTCCGTTAACTACGTGATTTTTGTGACTGCTATTAGCGAAGTTGTGTTTTTGGTTGTGCGTCACGCAAAATGGAACAGCGGAATTTGGAGCAACGTTGTGCCATTAAATTTTATGTTAAGCTTGGAGAATCGGCAAGTGTGACATTTGAAAAGTTAAAACAGGCCTATGGGGAACATTCTTTATCCCGAGCTCAAGTTTTTCGCTGGCACAAATCATTTTTGGAAGGCAGAAAACACGTTGACGATGAACACCGTTCAGGGAGGCCTTCAACTTCGAAAACCAATGAAAACATCGAACGTGTGAACACTCTTGTGAGATCAGACCGTCGTTTAACATTAAGAATGTTGAGTGAACAATTAAATTTGAACAGATTTACCGTTCATCAAATTTTGACTGAACATTTGCAACAACGCCCCATGTCACACTGCCCTCTCCATAACAGAATTTGTGACCTCAAAAGGCATTCCTGTGGTTCCCCAGCCCCCTTATTCACCTGACCTCAGTCCGTGTGACTTTTTCCTAAACTGAAAAATGTCCTCAAAGGACGTAATTTCGGGACTTTAGAAAACATCCAAAAGAGTGTAACGGACATGCTGAAGACCATACCGGTTGAAGACTTCCAGCGCTGCTACCAACAGTGGGTACAACGTCTCCATCGGTGTGTAGCTGCCCAAGGGAACTACTTTGAAGGGGATAACATTGATGTTTGAAAAAAATAAAAACTTTGGTAAATAAAAAATCAGTCTCATTACTTTTCTGCCACACCTCGTATTTCACAATGATCAAAAAAATACAAGAAATTAATTTAATCTATAACTTACTTTCAAGCCACACAAGTACACAATGTAACTTTAATATAAATATTACTCTCTGAATGCTAATTAAAAGTAAATACTGATTAATGTTACTATCATTTTCACACTTTCACATTAGTAGGTGAACATATTTAATTAAAAACAATAAATATTATTTTGACTTGTTTAGTAATTTAATTTTTCAATTATTTATTTTTAATAATTCTATCTAAAACTCCATGCATTTACTTAACCTGTTTTCTGCAGTACAAAGTAGAAGCAACTGAAACAAGTCAAGAACCAAATGCAGACAGGAGGCATGTCAGCTGTAGGGCATGCTCAAGCACACACCAGCATTAACAGAAAATGAAAGTTGGATTTTTCCAAACAACCTAACTGTATGTCTTGTGGACTTCAGATTTTTCAGTGTCCAGGGTTGTTCACCATCTTGAAAATCTGGAGTAATTTCCATTTCAAATATATTCTTTCTACGTCCATCAATAGAATTTTCTAGTTATCTGTAGGCTCACTCTGTATATCATATTAAATGCTTTCTCACTTTATTAGTTCTGAAATGAGTGTAATGTAAAACATTTACTGTATGCACAGTATAAACTCAGCTCAATGATCTGATTATATTGTTACTCTCTAAATCAGAAAAGGAGACAGCTTATCCTATATTTCAGTTCTCTTTAATGTTATGCTGTTTTCCATTTACTCCTGAAATGGGATGTCAGAACTGGTAAAACATTCAGAAAATCAACATGGATTTGTCCAATAAAACCTCTGTTGTGCTTGCTCCACCCGGATATAGAGCAGTATGCAGTATTTTGTGCAAACAAACAAAGCAATAACAAGCCCACAGATAGACAATGGACAGTACTTTGTGTATAACTCATTTAATGAGACACAAATAGACAGAATTACCAATAAACATTATAATACTACAGCTTTCATTAAAGTTGGTGATGTACGGTATCATTTTGGATTGATGTCATTATCAGAGGTTGGAAAAATTCAGGCTTGACAAACCAGCCCTGATTTTCCGAGTGGTCATATAGACTTAAGGGGGGGCGTTACAGTGGAAAAGGCTGACAAGGAACTCATAAATTCCAACTTCTCACTTAAAATGGAATGCAGCATTATTTACTACATTATTACCAAGTTTATCCTGGTAATCGTGTGCAGTGTTTTTTTTTTTTTTTTAAATTGGTTAGCAGCTGTGTCTATTTTTATTGTTCTGATTACAAAGAATATCTGAAAGAACACATTTTGTACATGACTTGCAGCCACCATATAATTTCTCTAGTACTTATAAACGTATAAATATGTATATTACTGTAATTTATCTTAAGAAATGCACTGGAACCTGTGCTATAAAGATTTACTTTCAGCCGCTGCTGTGGCTTGATCTGCCTCAGTCTGTTCATTTTCAATGGTGCAGAGATCCAGTCCATTTTCCGGCTCGATGTCTCCTTGGATACTCTTATCTACTTCATTTGTATGGTGATCTGCCTCCCCATTTTGATCTTGAGGTAGCTGTTTACCCGACTGCTCTTTAAGCCGCCTTAGCTGTGGAGAATCAGGCTCATGCTGGCTAACAGGAGAATGCTGTAAATGTTGCTGTCGATGTCTCTCTTTCTCCATTTGCTTGGCTTCCTGAAGCTTGAGGGAAGAAAAAGAAAGAATAACAGTAATTTTTGAGGGATGCTAATTAAAAAAAAGCTTGCCCACCTGCTTACAAATACTACAGAATTGTTAAGGACAAAATTTAAACCAAACAGCATATTATACACTCAGCTGAACACTCAAGAACATCACAAATTAAGCAACTGTATCAGCCAAATACACAAATATAATTCAATAAAAAAATAACAGAAATAAAACAAAGAGAAACAAAACATATAAAAGACAAGATATATTATAAAAATATATATAAATATGACTCAATCTAATACTTTAAGTAATTTTTCTTTACATGAAAGCCTTTACTTATGGTTTTAACAAAACAAGATAATTATTTATCTGGTAGGCTAAATCTAATTTCACATAGCAAAAAATATTTTTAAGACATAAAAGGTTTAAAGTATTTGGGATATGTTCAACTAATTGATTTTTGCTAAACCTTATGCATTTACAATACCTTACCTTCATTTGAAGAACACAGTGAAAAATAAAAAGTAAAAATTAACCCAGGTGGTATAAGAACAAACACAGATGTTCTAAGAAAGAAGGGTTAAAATCAGAGAAAAGTCCAGCAAAGCCTCAAGTACAGTATGTTATATAAACTAACTTTCAGGACATAACACTGTTAAATTCGAAATTGAACACATCATCCTCTAAGCACTGTATGATGGATAATGCTCAAATTAACTTCCAAAATGTGATCCCCTGAAACATATGAAGGTATGATTGACAGAACTCAGATGCTGACCAATGCCCTAAAAATTGATAAAATAAGCTATTAAAAATGTAATGACTGTATGGTTTTATATCAGAAAATGCTAAAATAAAGCATGAAATATTACACACACACACAATCAGATACATACATACTTATTTCTTAAAACTATAGGATAGTAGAAAGTGAATGGGTGAGAATGTCACTGTCTGTAATTATTTATATGCAATGTTACTATTTATCTAAAGGTCAAGAGGAAAGGAAAACAAACAAAAAATACTACCCTGTCTTGCTTATAATCTCAGTGCTTTCATTTGATCAGTAATTTTGCACAACCTCACATTTTAAGGGTGTTGCAGTGTACGCTAATAAGGTACAAGTGGAAACACAAATTACTAAATTTAACTCCACTAGCAAAACAAATGTGTGAAGCGCATTGCAAAATCACATTATTAACAAAAGAAAAACATTAAAAAGATAACAGACTTACTATATCCATTAAATTGTAATCTTCTCAAATTATGCATATTTCTACTCAGTACTGTCTGCTAAAATATGTTTTTTCTACTGTTAATTAAATGTCCACATATATACACATACTCACACTTTTACTTTGGGTTTTTTTAGGTGGTACCGTATTTAGCAATACCTCCACATAGACCCAGGATTGTGGCTTTCCATTTTTAAGGTCAGTCACTGTGCACAGTTTGCACATTTCCTAAATTTCTATGTGGGCGTTCCTCTTGGTATTCCAGTTTTCCTCACACATCCACCACAAAGACATACAGGCAATTCAAATTGGTTCTCAAAGAGGCAGACTTGGTGTGTGTGTGTGTGTGTG
>JANRMT010048991.1:313-11347 GCA_026402145.1 Polypterus bichir lapradei
AACTGAGGATTTCACCATTTAGAACTGCTTTTACCACAGTATTTTGAGTTTCCACTGAGTGAGATTTGAAGGTAACCTGATTTCACAATAACGCGTTTCAGTAGCTGAAAATCACTTTGTGTGCACATGTGAAACGGCTTGTTCTCCACAAGGAAACTGTTCAAAACAGTCCATTCCTTTAAAAAACTATGTTGCAGATGTGTTTCAAGTGGTTTCACAGCATGGCAGATAAGACTCATTGAGTTCCACTCAACTCAGTTTTTAACCAATGCAAGTCAAAGGGGATTTCAGAAAGTGAGTTTGGGATGTTGAAGTCCACTTTGAAAAACACTTGGGAAACCTTCCAAACAGTACTCAACCATAAGGGAACTGGGGATTTAACCATTTAGAACTGCTTTTACCACAGTATTGTGACTTTCCACTGAGTGAGACTTGAAGGTAACCTGAATTCACACTAACGCGTTTCATGAGCTGAAAATAACTTGTTGAAGTCCACTTTGAAAAACACTTGGGAAACCATCCAAACAATTCTCAACCATAAGGGAACTGGGGATTTCACCATTTAGAACTGCTTTTACCACAGTATTGTGACTTTCCACTGAGTGAGACTTGAAGGTAACCTGAATTCACACTAAAGTGTTTCAAGCGCTGAAAATCACTTTGTGTAGACGTGTAATGGCTTGTTTTCCACAAGGAAACTGTTCAAAACAGTTCATTCCTTTAAAAAACTATGTCACAGATGTGTTTTCAAGTGGTTTCACATCATGGCATATAAGACTCATTGATTTCCACTCAACTCAGTTTTTGCCTAATGCAAGTCAATAGGGATTTCAGAAAGTGAGTTTGAGATGTTGAGGTCCACTTTGAAAAACACTTGGGAAACCATCCAAAATGTTCTTAACCATAAGGGAACTGAGGATTTGACCATTTAGAACTGCTTTTACCACAGTATTGTGACTTTCAACTGAGTGAGACTTGAAGGTTACCTGAATTCACACTAACGCGTTTCAAGACCTGAAAATCACTTTGTGTAGACATGTGTAACGGTTTGTTTTCCACATTGGGAAATGCATTGGACTTGCATTGGGCAAAAACTGAGTTGAGTGGAACTCAATGAATCTTGTCTGCCATGTTGTGAAACCACTTGAAACACATCTGCGATATAGTTTTTTACAGGAATGGACTGTTTTTGAACAGTTTTCTTTTGGAAAACAAGCCGTTACACATGTCTACACAAAGTTATTTTCAGCTCTTGAAACGCTTTATTGTGAATTCAGGTTACCTTCAAGTCTCACTCAGTGGAAAGTCACAATACTGTGGTAAAAGCAGTTCTAATGCTCTTGAATTCACAGTAACGCGTTTCAAGAGCTGAAAATCACTTTGTGTAGACATGTGTAACGGCTTGTTTTCCACATTGGGCAATGCATTGGACTTGCATTGGGCAAAAACTGAGTTGAGTGGAACTCAATGAGTCTTATCTGCCATGTTGTAAAACCACTTGAAACACATCTGCGACATAGTTTTTTACAGGAATGGACTGTTTTGAACAGTTTCCTTGTGGAAAACAAGCAGTTATACATGTCTACACAAAGTGAATTTCAGCTCTTGAAACGCGTTACTGTGAATTCAGGTTATCTTCAAGTCTCACTCAGTGGAAAGTCACAATACTGTGGTAAAAGCAGTTTTAAATGGCGAAATTCCCAGTTCCCTTATGGTTGAGAACTGTTTGGATGGTTTCCCAAGTGTTTTTCAAAGTGGACTTCAACATCTCAAACTCACTTTCTGAGATCCCCACTGACTTGCATTGGGTAAAAACTGAGTTGAGTGGAACTCAATGAGTCTTATCTGCCATGTTGTGAAACCACTTGAAACACATCTGCGACATAGTTTTTACAGGAATGGACTGTTTTGAACTGTTTCCTTGTGGAAAACAAGCAGTTACACATGTCTACACAAAGTGATTTTCAGCTCTTGAAACACGTTAGTGTGAATTCAGGTTACCGTCAAGTCTCACTCAGTGGAACATCATAATACTGTGGTAAAAACAGTTCTAAATGATAAAATCCCCAGTTGCCTAATGGTTAAGAACTGATTGGATGGTTTCCTAAGTGTTACTTTGAAAACTCACTTTTTTTCCATTTGATCGGAGATGTTTCCTGAACTGCTGGAATAGGTTTGTTTATCTCTGGGTTCTTGCAGTTTAGTGCAAACACTGCCATTAATGCTTAAAACAGGACTGCATGTGACTGGAGTGCAATGCTTAATAACCCTTGTAATCCTGCTGTTGAAAGGAAACAGCCACAAACCTATCTTTGGTTTCAATTTAAAGCAGGCATGACTGGCTTCAAAATAAAATCAAACGCATTATCCCCAGTGTTTTTTAGGCATTTCCAGACTGGGCATTAAAGCAATGGACACTTGCTTTTCTACTCTCACATCACTTATCCCTTAAAGTTTTCTAGGATGGCTCCTCCTCTGATATCGAAGTAACAGTTAAATCTAAACATTTTTTTGAAAGGAGATGTGTTCCTCAACAGCTTGAAATGGTTTGTTTAACTCTGGTTTTTGGCAGTTTAGAGCAAACTCGGCCATTAATGCTTAAAACAGGACTGCATGCGATGGTAGTGCAATTCATAATAGCCCTTCTATAGTCTCATCCTGCTGCTGAACCGAAACAGCCACAAACCTATCTTTGGGTTCGATTTAAAGCAGGCATGCCTGGCTTCATAGTAAAACAAATGAAGAATCCCCGCTGTTTTGTAGGCCGTTCTAGAATCCGCATTAAAGCAATGGACAATCACATTTCTACTCTCACAGCACTCTTCCGTTAAACACTTCTAAATGGCTCTGCCTCTGAAATCGAATTATCACATAAATCTAAAGATTTATTTGAAAGGAGATGTCTTCCTCAGCTGTTGGAATGGGTTTATTTAGCTCTGGGTTCTGGCAGTTTAGAGTTAACGCGGCCATTAATGCTTAAAACAGGACCTCATGTGATTGGATTGCAATACATAATAGCCCTATATAGTTTCATACTGCTGGTGAACCCAAACAGCCACAAACATATCTTTGGGTTCGATTTAAAGCAGGCATGACCGGCCTTAAAATAAAACACAAACGCATTATCCCCGATGTTTTTTAGGCCATTCCAGACTGGGCAATAAAGTAATGGACGCTTGTGTTTCTACTCTCACAACACATATCCCTTAAACACTTCTAGGATGGCTCCGCCTCTGAAATCGAATTAATTGTTAAATTTAAACATTTATTTGAAAGGAGATGTGTTTAAGGGATAAATACTGTTAAGAGTAGGAACACAAGCATCCATTGCTTTATTGCCCAGTCTGGAACGGCCTAAAAAACATCGAGGATAATGCGTTTGGTTTTATTCTGAAGCCACTCATACCTGCTTTAGATCAAACCCTTAAGTTAGGTTTGTAGCTATTTCTGTTCACCAGCAGTATGAAATATATAGGGCTATTATGTTTTGCACTCCCGTCACTTAAGGTCCTGTTTTAAGCATTAATGGCCACGTTTACTCTAAACTGCCAGAACCCAGAGCTAAACGAACCAATTCCAGCTGTTGAGGATGACACCCAGACTCTTGACCTGAGATGATGGGGAAACAACAGAGTTATCAATAATAAAAGAAAGATTATTGGTTTTGGATAATGATGATTTTGAACCAATGAGGAGAACCTCAGTTTTGTCACTGTTTAATTTAAGAAAATTTGAAGAGAACCAGGATTTTATTTCAGAAATGCAGTCAATAAGCGAGGGTGGCGGAAAAGAGGAGGTGGGTTTACCAGCAAGGTAGAGCTGGGTGACATCAGCATAACAGTGAAAATTAATGTTATGTTTACGAAAAATATTGCCAAGGGGAAGAAGGTAAATAATAAAAAGAAGAGGCCCCAGGACAGAGCCTTGGGGCACACCAGAAGTAACAGCGGTGGGTTGGGATGTGAAGGTTTTAAGCTGTATGAACTGAGTGCGGCCTGAGAGGTAAGATCTAAACCAATCAAGTGGAGTGTGAGTAATGCCAATCAAAGATAATCTATTAAGGAGAGTGGTATGACAAATAGTATCAAAGGCCGCACTCAGATCGAGAAGGATGAGAATAGTGATTAGACCAGAATCAGCAGCCATAAGGAGGTCATTGGTAATTTTAACAAGTGCCGTTTCTGTACTATGAAGGGGGCGAAAACCAGACTGGAACTTCTCATATAGATTATTGTGACAAGCGGGTGTGAAGTTGGATAGCTACTATTTTTTCAAGAATTTTGGAGCTAAAGGGCAAGTTAGAAATGGGGTGAAAATTATTGAAATTAGTAGGATCACAACCAGGTTTTTTTAGTATTGGGGTTATAGCAGCAGTTTTGAAAGAAGAGGGAATAATACCAGTAGTAAGAGAAGAGTGAATGATGGCAGAAATAAGAGGGACTAGAGAGGGGAGGCAGGCTTTAACCAAAACTGTAGGCAGGGGGTCCAGCTGACAAGTAGATGACTTGGATTTGCAGATGAGATCTGAAATTTCAGAGGAAGTGGGAAGCTGGAAAGAAGAGAAAGAGTGAATAGGTGAGTGTAGTTCAGAAGAAACACAGAAAGGATCTGGACCAAGGTGCTGATGTATCTTTTGGATTTTCTCATTGAAAAAAGACATAAGAGAATTACAGAAGGCAGTTGAGTAAAGGTGAGATGGTAAAGAGTCAGGAGGTTGTGTAACATTATTAAGTAAAGAAAACAAAGACTTGGTGTTACCTGTATTACAAGTAATTAACTGAGTGTAATAATTAGATTTGGTTTGAGCTATAGATAGAGTAGATGATTTTTATACATCTCTTTGTGGACAAAGAGTCTGGTTTTTTTAAACAACCTTTCAAGTTGCCTGCCTTTAGCTTTCAGAAGCCGAAGTTCAGGCGTAAACCAGGGGGCAGAAAAGGAAAAAGAAACAGATCTGTTTTTTAGCGGAGCCAGAGAATTAAGAATACCATTAAGACAAGTGTCATAATATGAGACCAGTTCTATGGGAATGGATAAATTATAAAAGTCCATTTGCGAATCAATTCTAGAAGACAGCAAATTCAAGTTAATATTCTTAATGTTACGAAAAGCTATGAGACGTGGAAACTTAGAAACAGAAAAGGTAAGTTTAGCCTTGAATGAGAGGAGAAAGTGGTCGGTTATAGTGAGTTCATCTGCTGTAAGATCAAAAGGAACAACACCAGAGCAGCAAATCAGGTCCAAGATATGTCCTTTACAATGGGTAGGAACATCAGTGTGCTGCTGGTATCCAAAACTCTCCAGGCAAGATAAAAAGTCTCTAGTGAGAGGGATATTGATTTTGTCCAGATGTATATTAAAATCCCCCAGCAGAATTATATTTGGAGTAATTACAGATAGATTGGTAAGGAAGGTAGCAAGATCGTTCAAAAAATTGTTGTTAGACTTAGGAGGACGGTAGACAGTTGCAATGATGGTTGGAACTGGCCCAGACAGTTGACACACAGTCAATTCAAAAGAGGTAACAGCAGGAGCAGGCAACGGCAGGACTTTCCACTTCGCGCGGTAAATTATCGCGACACCTCCTCCACGGCCAGATGCACGGGGTTGACAAGTGTAAACAAACCCCGGGGGGGTGCATTCATTAAGTTGAGAAAAGTCTTGAGGTTGCTGCCAAGTCTCAGTTAAACAGAGAAAGTCAAACTTACGGTCAATGAGGAGATCCTGAATAAGATGTCCCTTGCTCGTAAGTGAGCGGATGTTCAATAGACCAAAGCTGACAATGTTGCTGTCGCATTTAACAGTGGTGTTAGTTGACCGAGCTAAGCTGGGCAACACGCTATGGTCAGCGTTCCTATCTGTGTTATGTGAAGGGTGCCGAAAATCAGACCAAAAAGAGTTAATTCCTTTCGAGGCGTCCGTTCGGAATCTCCGGCGGGACCCACGATGGATGTATCTCCGACGAGGGAGAAGTATGACGTCCGGGTCGAAATATAGCACCGACAGCAGAGGCACAGACTGGAGAAGACGCAGACGAAGCAGCTCAGCAGCTGGTTACTGGAGGAGGCCAGTCGCAGGTTGGATAACGAGCGACAGAAGACTCCAAACAAACATTAACCAAGCAAATATCCTACCAGTCCACATTGTAGGCGAGGAGGCCGCAGGCAGCTCAGAAGTCCAGAAAATAAACCGGCAAGTTTCAATCGAAACGGAGGTAAAT
The DNA here is from genome assembly GCA_026402145.1 of Polypterus bichir lapradei. Taxonomy (NCBI): domain Eukaryota; kingdom Metazoa; phylum Chordata; class Cladistia; order Polypteriformes; family Polypteridae; genus Polypterus; species Polypterus bichir. The sequence goes on from JANRMT010048991.1 coordinate 6,534, forward strand.
CAATATTCTAGTTACCGGCGAGCAGCGGCGACCAGTCCCGCCAGCGTTCACTCAAACCGGAAGTCAACCGCCATAGGGCGGGTTCGCCTTTCAGCATTAGCTTCGATGGCGATAGAAAGGGACGTTTTGATGGAACTGAAGCGCACGGATAATCCGTACGACAGAGTAATTGAACTGTTTTTGAGGAAATAGAGGAGGATGGATTTTGTTTACAAATAATCCAAATTTTTGGTGAGTAAAATGTTGCGATTTTCCTAAATAATATTGCAAGTTTTTGAGTTATTATTGATCTTTTTTCTGTGTGTCGCGGCTGTGGCTGCAGTAGAAAGGAACTTGTTCACCCCTAGTTTGTCTATTCAATAAAGGCATTTGTAGCCGCCGTTGCATAAGGTGAAGTCAGGCACGGGTAAGACGCGTGTCAAAGAAATCTCAAAGTCCAAAAGTTCATTTTAAATTATTTAGTGAAAGTTAAAAGAAAATAATCCACACAAGAATAAAAAGAAAAATAGTTACACACATAGAATAAAGGCAAAAAAAAAGGAAAAAATGTATCTTCTATAGACTTAGTTTTTCTTAAGAAGCTTTGGTTATTTCTGTACTTAAAAGTTCTTAATTTCTTCTTCTGTATGCCTTAAACATACGGTTCAATACTTAAATCTTTTATTTTAAGAGTTACTTCACACTCAAAAGGCCCGTAGACCGTTGGCACATTGACATGCACCGAGGCACGTTCACGTGCACAAGCATGAACGTGAGCACAAACAAGGACACGGTTAAAAAACCGTATGCCTCTATACCTTACACAAGGCAAGGCTAGACTCTAACTAACGAACATTGTTTACTCAAAAACTGTTAAGAAATGACAGGAAAATACCAACTCAATTCTATTCACGGGGGTTATAGGAACCTCCCATATTTTATGCATTATCATTTAATAAATATATATATATTTTATAGAACTAGGAAAATGGCTCTTACATATCCGGCCCCTAATTGTTTATGCTAGGGCAGAAATCAATTACTTAACTTTACTTAATAAGAGCCTTCATTACTTTACCAAACTTAAAACAAACCTTAAGAAGCTTAACTTAGTTTCTACTATAAAAACACAAATACTAAACTTAAGAAACTTTATAGCTTAAACTCTAATGTATAAACACAAGCTCTAAATTTAAAAGGCTTTAAAATTAGGCATGCAAAAAGAAAAATGAGTCATTTTAATCATTGTTGCTTCCTGGAGCAGGCATAGTTTGTTCACAAGTCTGTCCAGTGAGCTGGTCTGGATCTGCACACAAACTCTTCTGACTGCCCCTTTTGCAATTGGCATTGTCCTTACCCAGGAGTTTCAGGGTGTAGCATCTTGTAATTACACCCACAGTGTCCAGTTTCTTTATGAACTTGTTGCATAATGAGAATAGCAATATATGAATTTTTCTGAATGATTGCAGGGTGGTTTGTCTCTTCTAGCATTGCTGATTTGCTGAGCCTTCCTCTAACTCTCAATATTCCATCTTGGAGAACTGGGTCCAGTTTGTTTATTTTACCTGTCTTTACAAGCTGATTTTTGTGCAAGGCTTTAACTTCTTCTGGGTATGCTTGTAGTTGACTGAGGCGAATAAGTTCGTCTTCTGCTTTAGACAAGTCATCTAGAGACAGTGGCTTTAGTCTCATTGTTGATTTGTATTCATTCATATTTTTCGCGATCAGCATCTTTTGTCTTTCTGGGCTGTGTCCAGATTGGCTAACTGTATATTGAATTGCCTTTCTCTCTTCTTTCAAGCGCGTTAGCACTTCTTTAAACTTAAGGAATCAAGCATATTTTTCTTTACACAGTTCTCTTAGAATAAGCTTGGCAGGCAATATGACTGGCGCTAAAAATCCAAGTGGGTCATATATTGAACTGACTACTGACAGAATGCCATGTCTTGTAGCAGGCTTATCTTGCAGCTTTACCTGGAACTTGAAACTGTCAGTCTGTGTGTACCATTGAACACCCAAAGCTCTTTCAACTGGTAACAGATCATGGCTTAAGTCCAAGTCTTTTTGATTAGACAATTTCTTGACGTCTTTTTCTTTAGGGATGTTCTCCCTTTTCACTTGTACCGAGTTCAGTGTGTACACTTCCGGTGAATCATAAAATGTATTTTCTTCTATCCCACAGACTTGTAACTCCGTTAAGACTATACACTTTACTAATTTCTGACTGTTTACTGTATCTCTTTCTAAAGCGCTGATTTAGATGTGAGACTTTCTTCCAGAAAGATTTAACTGCTTTTGCAGACTTTCAATGCAAAATGTAGCTGAGCTGTCAGAGTCTTTTAGGTTTCTACACATTTTTCACTCGTTTCGGACTTAACTTGAACTGGAGTCACAGCTAAGACACACTCTTTACCGGCCCCGGTGTCAGTACAAGTCTCTAACGGTTCAACAGAATTATGGGCAGAAGAAATGTTTTTCTCTTCCGACATAACGTTTTCCTCTTTAGGAGGTGTGACTTTATCGTCGGTGCCTTTTTCCTTATTCATATGCAGAATTACTGGATGTAACTGAGAGCATATTTGGCATTTAATCTTTTCTTCACAGTCTTTACTAAAATGTCCTTGTTTAAGGCACTTAAAGCATAAGTCTTTAGATTTCAAAAAGTCAATTTTACTTTCATAAGTTAATGTCTGAATTCCACTGCATTTGTTAAGATCGTGATTTTCATTGCAAAAAAGACAGTGCTTACCGCTTGTTCGTCCAGCCGTCTCCGCCGTTTTGACTGAGGTGTCTGTATCCATTTTTTCGTCCGCTGTACAAAAGTTTGTAACAAAGCTGCTTTCTCTCAGGACGCCTTTCAAAGGATTCTTCTCTTGGTCAGTTTTGTCCTTTTCCTTCTTGAAGGTATGGCTTTGTGGAGCTGAGCTGTACGCGGGATCTAAAGCTGATGTTGGCTGTTCGTTAAGAAAGTTCACTGGATCGGCAAGAGGTGTTTGCCTGCTCTCCGTACTTTCAATACTCTGTACCTTGCATTGCCACGGTGCTAGTAGGTCTTGAGGAGGTTTGGAGACTTTAGTAGGAAGGTTATTTTTACTTTCAAATCGTTGTCCGCTTTGTAAGTCGGGCATAATATTTATACATTCGCCAAGAAAGATCGCATTATCGTTCTGTTCTTCTCCATCGTTTGGCTTTATTTGCGATCGCCCTTTCTCTTTTCTCATATAGGCATCAGCTTTCTGTAGCTGGTTTCCATAGAGACTTTTGAGTTTCTTTCTGGCCTTTCGATAACCATCTAACGGTGACAAGTGTTTACAGTTTTTAACAATCTCGTGAGGAGAACCTTTAGTAAACGGTGCCAATAGGTCCAATTTATCTTGCGGATTCTCTAACGCCTCATCGATAGCTCGGTCAAATGCTCTTATAAAGTCCACATATTTCAAGGGATAGCCGTCAAATATTGGGATCTTTTTGTGTGGCACATAAGGCGCTTGTGTCTTATACTGTTGTTCTTTCTGTTGATCATGGCGCTTATCGTAAAGCGATTGTTGAAGAGGTGCTGGCTCTTTATTTTCCTGCTGATAAAGCAATTGCTGGGGATTTTTTTTACTTTCGTTGTTACGTGGAAAGTCACGAATACTTGCTTCTTGTGGTTTTGCGCTTCTCACATCTGGTTTCTGAGGGACGTTACTAGAATTGTGTTTATCTGAACTTCGATAGCATCTTTTAAGAGCTCCCAATTTTGCTTCGGATTCTGCTATAGCTGCCTCCAATTCTAATTGATCTCTTTTAGCTTTCAATTGAGCTTCTTCAGCTTCTCTTTTAGCTTTCAACTGAGCTTCTTCAGCTTCTCTTTTAGCTTTTATCTGCATTTCCTCAGCCTTTCTCTTAGCTTTTAACTGCATTTCCTCCATATTTAGAGCCTGTTGCTTTCTTTGATTCTCTGCTTTAGCCAACAGTACGGCGTGTGCTGCCTCTTGAGATCTGATGGCGCTACTAGAAGTAGTCAATGTGCTTGTGCGACTTTTAGTTTTTGCAGAGGTTTGGGAATCTTTAACTGCAGGGGAAATGTCATCTTTCTTTTTATAATCCTTAAATTGGTAACTGGTAAAGTCAGGTTGTTGTTCGAAGCTTTTATTTTGACGTACTTCAAAAACCCAATTCATTGTACATCCTATAAATTCATTACAAATTTCCATTTTAGCATCACAGATCTTTTGTAGCATTTTCCGTGTATCTTCATTGCTCTGAAGGGATAAGAGTTTGTCATTTAACCTTTTATATTCCATTCTCAGGTTAAAGAACAAGTTCTCGATGATCGATTTTATAGCTTCACAGTTAAATTAATTTTTTTGTAAATCTTTCACGGTCTTCATCACACTAGATAATTGTTTGTATTTGCAGTCCATTTCGGATTGAAGTTTAGTTGTTAATAAATTGGATGGTTTTATGTCTTCATCAAGATGATCCTCCATTGAAACATCATGATCGACATGACTTCCACTCACACCACTGTTACTTTCAATGGGGGTTCGAAATGTTCTCTGGCTCCCGGACTCAGATGCCATGGTGTTGAAAATGCAGGCTTGCTTTCTTTTAATCCAAAGCAATTTTAAACTTTCAGTCCTAGGCAGGTTCAGATCTTAAGCAGGTTTCAAAACTTCAGGCAGGTTTTTTAACTTTAGTGTAGCCGCCGTTGCATAAGGCGAAGTCAGACACGGGTAAGACGCGTGTCAAAGAAATCTCAAAGTCCAAAAGTTCATTTTAAATTATTTAGTGAAAGTTAAAAGCAAATAATCCACACAAGAATAAAAAGAAAAATAGTTACACACATAGAA
>JANRMT010049008.1:0-13911 GCA_026402145.1 Polypterus bichir lapradei
TTGTCTTTGTAGTGTATTCAATTGAATATAGGTTGAAAAGAATTTGCAAATTATTGTATTCTGTTTTTATTTACGTTTTACACAACGTCCCAACTTCATTGGAATTGGGGTTGTATATTGTAACTGAGCAACAGACCCCAGACCAAGGGCAACAAGAGGAGGGTCCTGGCAACAGCTGGGCTACCCAGTTTAATCGATAAACCAAAAAAGAAATCCAACAGAACAGTGCCCTGGTCAAAAGAATAGTAACTTGATTCAACCTGTAAAATTTTTTAACAAAAGATCAGTCAGCGGCAGCTCTGTATTCGTTGATGGCTCGAACCCTAATTAATGGCATCTTCCAGGGGAAGCCAGCTCTTAAAGTGGAAGGGGCAAACTCTGGGAATTATTTATTTATTTATTTATCCTTGTTGGTCTTCTTGTCAGAAATCCTGTCTAAAAAGAAGGTACAGTTAGCATCAGTACCCCCTCTCATCCCGAAATGATGTTGCTTACCTCATCAGAGCCAGGAAGATGGGACCCAGGTATGACAAAACATATTTAAATATATATGATATTTCAACCATGGGTACTATTACATTTTTATTAACAATTAATATTATTATGATCAATTGTTTTTATTTTATATAATGTCTGTCTCAACAATTATCATGGCATGGTGCTTAAAGTAGACAAGATTACAAAAGTAAAAAGGAAAGTGTGCAGCAGGTCTGGATGCTACCTGTTATTTTCTCTTCTTATGCCCTTCCTTGCATTCATTTAAAACAAGGGCAGGCAGGCAGATGGGTGTGTTTGCAAACTCGCTTGACAAGAAGACAATCTCCCTTGACCATAAAGTAATGCTGAGCACTGCATTTGCATCTTTGTGGACTGTAGGGAATCACTAGTGCTTACATTATATCTTATTTGCATGCATTAAATCATTTTTAATAAGAGTTTCTTTAATCAGCTGATGGGAGGCGTTAATCATGCTCATATAATTTCACATTCACTGCATATTTGAGTGTTCTGTATATCACACAGTAGAAACCTCTGGTCTATACCCAGTTAGCTGCTTTATTGTAGCTTAGCATGCACTTGTGAAGAAGTCATTGTGACATTTGTGTATATTTGTGCACATAGGTGTGTTTTGGTCACAAAGACTTAGAAGAAGACTTCTTCTTCTTCTTCTTTCGGCTGCTTTTGTTATGGGTTGCCACAGCGGATCATCTTCTTCCATATCTTTCTGTCCTCTGCATCTTGTTTTATTACATCATTCACCTGCATGTCCTCTCTCACCACGTCCATAAACCTCTTCTTAGGCCTTCCTCTTTTCCGCTTCCCTGGCAGCTCTATCCTTAGCATCCTTCTCCCAATATACCCAGCAACTCTCCTCTGCATATGTCCAAACCAACGCAATCTCGCCTCTTTGACTTTGTCTCCCAACCGTGCAACTTGAGCTGACCCTCTAATGTACGCATCTCTAATCCTGTCCATCCTCGTCACTTCCAAATCTTAGCATCTTTAACTCTGCTACCTCCAGCTCTGTCTCCCTTTTTCTGGTCAGTGCCACCGTCTCCAACCCATATAACATAGCTGGTCTCACTATCATCCTGTAGACCTTCTCTTTCACTCGTGCTGATGTTCGTCTGTCACAAATTATTCCTGACACTTCTCCACCCATTCCACCCTGCCTGCACTCTCTTTTTCACCTGTTTTCCACAATCCCCATTACTCTGTAAGCCTGTAAGAAGGACTCTACGACAAAAAAAATGCATGGACACCCCTTAATTAGATGGGAAAAGTACTTCCACCAGAAGGTGCACTTAAGTTTCATGGAGAGTAAAACATTCTGAGAATTGTTACAGACATGTGTTTGGGTGGCATCTTAAGGAGGTGGTAAGTACCCATCAAACCAGGGTATGGTCCCTCAACAAAATGGAAGATTGATGGCACTTCAGTTATCCACCCTCCTGGGCCCGCCCCTTTCGCTTGGAATCCATATGATCAGAAATTCACCCATTTTAAATCAGTTCTGTATTGGACTCCCATCTGAAAAGATACAATTTTACAATTTTGTGAATAGGACCATTTTAATCTCATTTATTTTCATTACATTGCGTCATGGATGTGCCTCAAACCTTTTCCTGTGTATGCTTCTTTTCTTACAGGAGTCACTGGGGCACTTGCCTCATTTAGTGTAAAGAAAGGTTAAAGGTGCACAAGTTCAAATTTTCTATTCACAATGCAATGTGGTCAAATGTGTCGGCCTACACACGATCAACAAAGTGTTGTGCATGGCTGCTTCATTTTAGGGCAGTGAAATTCATAGAGGGTCACAAGAAAAATAGGAAAAGTGGCCAAGATATATCAGCTGGAGGTGAGAGGGAAAAAATAGGTGTGACTTCACCCCACTTGTTACAGGATTCACAAGTACCAAACCAGAAAGAAAAACAACCAGTTGGATGCTGATGTGGTGCGGTGGTACATTTGATGACTGTTGGGATGCTGGGTGTGTAGGTGGCAGAGTTTACCTGGCAGGAAACTGGTGGAACAGCTGAATTTGATTGAACAATTATGCTGGTGGAGATTTGATTAGATAGGTTCTCAGATGCTTATTGCTTGACAGGCAGGATGGTGTATGGCAATACAGTAATCCCTCCTCGATCGCGGGGGTTGCATTCCAGAACCCCCCGCGATAGATGAAAATCCGCGAAGTAGAAACCATATGTTTGTATGGTTATTTTTATATATTTTAAGCCCTTATAAACTCTCCCACACTGTTAACATTATTAGAGCCCTCTAGACATGAAATAACACCCTTTAGTCAAAAGTTTAAATTGTGCTCCATGACAAGACAGTGATGACAGTTCTTTCTCACATTTAAAAGAATGCAAATATATCTTCTCTTCAAAGGAATGCATGTCAGGAGCAGAGAATGTCAGAGAGAGAGAGAGAGAAAATCAATACGTGTCTTTGGGCTTTTAAGTATGCCGAAGCACTGCGATAAAGCGGCATTTTTTAGAGGAGTGTCCGTATCCTTTAGGCAAACGGCCTCTGTGCAAACAGCCTCTGTGCAAACAGCCTCTCTGTCCACACCCCCTCCGTCAGGAGCAGAGAATGTCAGAGAGAATAAGAGAGACCGAGAAAAGCAAACAATCAAGCACTGCACGGGAAGCATATCGTATATCATTGAGGAATTTTATTTAATCCGTAATACATGCTCTGATTGGGTAGCTTCTAAGCCATCCGCCAATAGCGTCCCTTGTATGAAATCAACTGGGCAAACAAACTGAGGAAGCATGTACCATAAATTAAAAGACCCATTGTCCGCAGAAATCCGCGAACCAGTGAAAAATCCGTGATATATATTTAGATATGCTTACATTTAAAATCCGCGATGGAGTGAAGCCGCGAAAGTTGAAGCGTGATATAGCGAGGGATCACTGTATATTTCCATCAGTTTAATACTAGTGGAGCAGGTCAGGTTTTGGCTGATGTGTGAGTATGTGGCAAAGGTTTACATGATGGGTGTTGATTTGAAAAGGTGATTGGTGGGGTGTATTAAATGTTGGTGCATTGCAGTGTTTGACTGAGAGGGTAGAAGGTGAACTCAAAGAACATTAGTGGAAAAGCTGAAGTTGATAGGAAGAAAGTTTATTGGGGATGGAGTAAGATGAAATTAGTTTGATACTGAAGTGCAGGGTACAGTTTAGCTGGCACGAGTCTTGTGGGTAGGAAGTGGAGTTTGATTAGAAGAATTATGGCAGGATAGAATTGAACTAGCAGGATGCTTGATGTTATGGTCTAGAGAATCCTTATTCTGCTTTGGCATTGCAGGGATTAGGGAAATGGTAGAGTTTGGCTGACTTGGCACTGGCAGGCATGATTTGACTGGCTCAATGCTGGTGTAGTGGTTCAGGATTTGGGAGCAGGGCCCAGTTTCATTGCTGAGGTAGTGCTAGAAGTAGGGGCAAAGTTGGACTTCTGTGAGTAGGAATTAATGTAAGTGGTCACTGGATAGAAGAGAGTGAGTTTGGCAGATGTGATGCTTGAGTCGGCAGTGCAGGGTTTCACTTGCTGGATCATGGAAGATAAAATAGTGTCTGACTAGCAGAATCAAGTCAAGTCAATTGAAGTAGCTTTATTGTCAAACTATTCATACACAGTATTGCAGCATACAGTGGCACAAAATAACGTTTCCCAGGACCTCTGTGCAAAATATACATAAACACAGGACAAGTGCAACACAGATAAAGAACTATACATAATTAAATATAAATGATAGGTAAGTGAATAGATAATAATATTTTGAAACACATAAATCTATACTAATAAAAGGCAAAGCCCTCACTGACTCACTCACTCACTCACTGACTCATCACTAATTCTCCAACTTCCTGTGTAGGTAGAAGGCTGAAATTTGGCAGGCTTATTCCTTACAGCATACTTAAAAAGTTAAGCCAGTTTCATTTCGAAATTCTACACGTAATGGTCATAACGGTCAACAACGTCCGCCATGTTAAACTTTCTTATTTATGGCCCCATCTTCACGAAATTTAGTAGGCGGTTTCCCTGCGCTAGCCGAAACCGATGTACGTACTTATTTCGGTGGTATAACGCCACTGTTGGCTGCCATATTGAACTTTCCAACGTCACTAATTCTCCAACTTCCCGTGTAGGTAGAAGGCTGAAATTTGGCAGGCTCATTCCTTACAGCTTACTTACAAAAGTTAAGCAGGTTTCATTTCGAAATTTTATGCTTAACGGTCATAACGGTCGACAATGTCCACCATGGTGAACTTTCTTATTTATGGCCCCATCTTCACAAAATTTGGTAGGCGGCTTCCCTGTGCTAACCGAAACCAATGTACGTACTTATTTCATTGGTATGACGCCACTGTCGGCCACCATATTGAACTTTCCAACGGTCTTTGTTACATATGGGCCCATCTTCAAGAAATTTGGTACGCGGGTTCCCAACGTTAACTGAATCCTACTTGCGTACATATATACGTCCATAGCCTGCAGTTCAGTCACTGTGTGAAGCGGCGTTGGATCCCCCATCCCAACGCCTCCCACGTTGTTGGCTGCCTGCCTATATAAGGCCGTCCGTCGCTCCGGTCTCTACATTCCCTTCCTTGCTTCGCCACGGGATTCACGTCTCCCTGCTGATAACTACAGCCATTTTATTTAATCCACAGCTTCTCCACTGTTTTATTGTTCATTTATTATGATTATAGTTATTGTGTGGGTATTTTAGACTTACTTTACATTGTTCAGGTACCCATTTCCTTTATCGTTCCAACCGTACCCTCATTAACATGTCTATCGAGGTGATCACCATCAATCAAAGAACTGTCACTTACCAAGTGGTTTCCATGCCTGGAGATGGCACCTACCTTTTCCATTCTCTGTGTTACATATTGCACGGCCATATTAGGCTCACTCTTGATATCCGGAGAAACATTGTGTCTTATGTATTGAATGACTGGGACAGGTTCAAGGTGTGGACTGATGACGGTACAGGAGATAATTATACTACACAGGAGCACTATAAGAGTGAAATGCTTAAGCCCTTCACGTATAGTTCTGCATGTGAGTTGATGGCTGCCGCTGAATTGTTTGGTTGTCGCTTTCAAGTGTACCGAAATGGCCAAATATTTTACACCTTTCGACAACCGCCAATGCCTCTTAAACATCTTAGATTCACAGGTGATGATCTGAGTAGTGGACACTTTGATGTTTATGAATGTTTAAACTCTCAAAAGCTGGATGTGAAGTTATCGATAAAACCGGTTGTGTGCTTACAACGCTTGACAGATGCCGAATGTCACTTCAACACAAGTCCTGCAAATACTAACGTAATTGAAACAAACCATGAAACTCAAACCGATTATGACAGCAGCAATCCAAGCTGTGAAATTTCAGACAAGATTATTTTTCACATGACCAATTGTACGTTGCATGCTCAAGAGTAAGCTTAGCGCACAGCTTGGTCATATTACAACCGGAGGGCCGAAATGACAATGTGGTATACAAATAGATCCTTAATAAATAATTATTGGTATATTTTCCCTCAGTTTAAAAAAGGTTTAATTTTATTCTTAATAAAAATTTTAAGGCAGTACTTCACCGCTGCGAAGCGCGGGTATTTTGCTAGTAACAAATAACAGTAAAACTAATAACAAAAGCAACAGTAGTGAAAAGTGTAGCAAATGCACTGCATATAAATTCACTACAAGGGGCAGATCTGAGGGCAGGGGGCAACACAGAGCACAGACAGCCAAGGAGTAGAACCTGTTATAGTACCTGGTAATACTGGTTCGGATGACACAGCACCTCTGCCAGATAGAAGAAGGACAATGACACCATGGGAGTGGTCCATGACAATGCTGTTGGCTTTGTGGATACAACGTTTTACAAAGATGTCTTCAGTGGAAGGCAGAGAGGACCCAACAATCTTTTCTGCAGTGTGTACTTTCCATTGTAGGACCTTACAGTCAGAGACACTGCAGTTTCCAAACCAGACAGTGATGCAGCTGGTCAGAACACTCTCAAGTGGTGCCCCAGCAGAATGTGGTGAGAATGGGGGATGGCAGTCTTGTCTTCTTCACCTGCCAGGAAGTGGAGATGCTGTGGCGTCTTCTTGGCTATGATGGTGATGTTAATTGACCAAGTAAGGTTAGTTATTAGGTGAACACCAAGGAATTTGGTGCTCATGACCAGTTTCACTGCAGAATCTTTGATCTGCAGTAGGGAATGGAAAATATAGGCATTCCTGAAGTCAATAATCATCTGTTTCGTCTTGTCCACATTAACAGACAAACTGTTACACTTGCACCAACCAGCCAATTGTCATATTTCCATTCTTTAAGCTAAGTCATCTCTATCTGCAAACTTAATGATGGTGTAAGAGTTGCTCGCAGCCAAACAATTATGAGTCAGCAGAGTAAACAGAAGTTGGGCTGAGTGCACAACCCTGAGGGGCACCAGTGCTCAGCATGGTGATACTGGAGACTGTCTGGCACCTCTCTGTCCAGGACCCAAATGGACAGGGAAATATTACAGCCTAGCGGATCCAACTTCTCTATTAGCTTCTGAGAGATGATGGAGTTGAAAGTTGAGCTGAAGTCAATGAAGAGCATTATAGCATAAAGTGTCTCTTTTGGCCATGTGGGATAGGGCCAAGTGAAGAGTGGATGATAAGCTATATTCAATGAAAAGGTTCAGGGGATAGGTAAATTGGAGAAAGTCATGTGATGTAAGAAGTCTGGCTTTCAAATGGCCCATGACTAGCCTTTCCAAGCACTTCATATTGACAGGTGTGAGTGCTATTAGGCAACAGTCATTAAGGAAAGAGACAGAGGACTTCTTTAGCACAGGTGGTTGGGAAGCCTTTGGGGACTTCTGCCTGCCTCAAGGCCTTAGGGAAATATTGAAGATGCCTGTAAAGATTTGCATCAGTTGGTTTGCACATTCCCTGAGCACTTGGACAGGTATGTTGTCTGGTCTAGCAGCCTTATGTGGGTGTACATTCAACAAGGTTCTTCTCACATCAGCACTGCCCAAGTACAGTATCTGTTCTTCTTGAGAAGGGATGAACTTCCTTGCAGGTATGTCGTTTAGGGCACCAAACTTTCCATGGAAGTTGTTAAGGACATCTGTAAGGAATGCATCACCACTAAAGATGGTGTGGTCTTACAGAATGCAGGTGGAAATACTAGGAGAGATTGGAAGAATATGCATGAGTGGTACAAGGCTTTGGCATGAAACTGGTGGCAGAATATAATTTGTCTGAAAAGGAATGCAAGTGGGGCTAAGGGAAGTTCTTGAATAACTAAATATCAAAAAGGGGACATGGTACTGCTAGCTCCTGAGATATCGAGCCTGATCCCATTACGTAAAGAAAACTGAAAAAGACAGCAAAGAAAACATTTGGTTGGAATCTGATTTCCCCTAAAATCCCATTGAATGTGTGTTTGGAGGGAGCAACTGGAGGCCCAGAATGTGCAGTTCAGTCTGAGGAGTCAGCAAGCACTAGCAGCATAGAGCGGATGTGCTTTCGAGGGAGCACAGAAAGCCAATCTTATTATTTGGTGACGGAAAACAGGATTTCTTTTTTGCTTCAGTAATTATTTTCTCTCCCCTGCTATCAGCTCGGCCATCGACCACATGAAAATAAAGTTAAATTTTTCCATTCAACGAAGACACATGTTAATAAAACAGAGAGCAGATAACATTAATTACCAGACTGCGGCTTAGCTTTCATCTGGGAGAGCGGGGAGCGCTTGTGCCGATAGTCAGGCCTTCGTGTGCACGGATTAATTTGGTTTTTAATTAGAGCCCTCCCCCCTCCTCCCCAATCGCGAGCGCATTACCATAAGTAATTAGGAATCCCTCTGTACTAGCAGGATTTTAATTTAAAATAAATGTGTTGATCTCAACGATTCATTTTAGTTTAGAGCAGTCTGTCATGTATAATTAAGATAAAGAGGATAATTCAAAATCAGCTTTTTATTTAATTCTCAAAAGACTGCTGAAAATTGGAAAAAAGGAAAACTGAGAGACGAGGGAGAGAAAGAGAAATAGAGGGAGGGTGAGAGAATAGGGAAGAAAGATATTACTGGGTGCCATTGCAGAGTTTCTGAAGCTGAATTTGAGGGCCGTGAGATGATCTTACATGCTGACTTCAAAGTGCTGGTTTTCCAGAAGGTGAATTGCAATTTTTTAAAATTTAGCACCGTATGGAAAAGCCAGTCTCTGGGGTATAAGGAGACCTTCATCCAACAAGCATATTGAGACTCATTAAACCTCCCTGCTCAGCACAGCAGTAATGATGCAGGTGGGCAGTAAACATGGCACCACAATAAGTAGCTGTTAAACAATCTACACCAGGAAAATGCTGTATGGCTCTTTGAAAGATCACTCGTGGTGATGCTACACATCCTTTGAGTTTGCTAATCAGTTATTGTACATCATAAAAAGGCAGCTATCTTAATTTTACGTAACTCCTATATAGCAAACATCATACCAAAATGAGAAACAATTGAGCTTTTCTAGGCCATCTGAATGCCTCTGCCTAAAGGAGACTGAAGCTGTTATCTGTGCTGTCAGCTCACCCATAGCAGCATCAGTCAGAGATTATAATAACAGCACACACTGGCACAGCACCTGCTTGTTAATCCTAGCTGCCAACCTTTGCACTGCTTCTATGTGCTACATGCAGACTACTGCGCCAATCCGAGTATCCAATGTGTAAAGAGTCACTCTCACATGTAAGACCACCATCCAACGGACATCTTGTTGACTTGTTCACTACCACCGCTTCAGCTCTAAAACTAGAAAATAGCCAACCATGTCAGTGACAGCCCAGAGTATTCAATTATAGTTTCTCATCAGCCAATGAAAGCTCAGTACTGACACCACATCATTGTCAATCTCATGTTGCATCATATCAACTTTAACGTTAACTTAAATTCCCAACAATAATACAGGCCAGCTCTCCCAATGACTGATTTACAACCATTTTGCTTTGCACTTAGCACCAATGACAGCCTAAAATAAACCCTTTATTATGATAGTCATCCATCCATCCATTCATTTTCTAACCCGCTGAATCCTATCTACAGGGTCACAGGGGTCTACTAGAGCCAATCCCAGCCAACACAGGATGCAAGGCAGGAAACAAACCCCAGGCAGGGCACCAGCCCACCATAGTTATGATAGTCATCTATAATAAAATTTTCTTATACTATAAGATTTAGTCAAAACTGTAATTAACAAAGTTTCCATATTTGAAAATAACACTAAACTGCCAGGGTGGCATTTTGGCACAGTGCTTAGCATTGCCGCTTCACAGATCCTATATTTCCAGTCCTTGACCATGTGGAGTTTAGGTGTTTTTCCAGTGTCTGTGAGGGTTCTTCTCCCACAGCCCACATAGCTGTGTTAGGTGTCTCCAAGTTGGGCATGTGTGAATAAGCAGCTCTGTTAGAGATGGTTCCTGACTTGAACCCTACATTGTTGGAATTGGCGATTGCCAGCTATGAGCCTAAATTGAATTCAGTGGTTTTGGAAATATATTTCAGTTCATTGTAACTACCATATATAAAGCAAAATCATTAGAGATGAATGTGGCAAAATTCTGCCTTGGGGCAAAAACTGGTGGATCAGGTTTAATAAAAACAATATAAAGGGTTACATATGAAAAGTGACAATAATAAATACAAGGGGGAATCAAGCTGAAGTTAGAAAATGGGATTTATTAGAGAATGGAACAAACCTTAACAAAACTAATAATATCAATTCTCAATGTAGTGTCCACCCTTCTCAATGCACTTGCACCACCTGCCTGGAAGAGCTTGTATTCCAGCAGAATAAAAGGTTTTGTCTTGTCCTCGCAACCTCAAAAGCTATTGGGCAGCAAGCAAAAGATGAGTTCATGTTCTCTGCACTGGGTAATTCTTAAGAGTTAGGTGACGTCTCTTGAAGTTCATGAATATAGTAAAACTGCTTAGGCGCCTTTGGGTTTGTCTTTTTGTTCCAAAGACCACACAAGCTAGTTTGATAATATTTTGCAAATGTTAGATTGGTGTTCCACAGTGATACAGCCTTTTTAATATATATATATACTAGCAGAATACCCGCGCTTCGCAGCGGAGAAGTAGTGTGTTAAAGAAGTTATGAAAAAGAAAAGGAAATATTTTAAAAATAACGTAACATGATTGTTAATGTAATTGTTTTGTCATTGATATGAGTGTTGTTGTCATCTCTCTCTCTCTCTCTCTATATATATATATATATATATATATATATACATAGCAAAATACCCGCGTTTGGCAGCAGAGAAGTAAAAAGTAAAGGAAACATTTTAATAATAACGTAACATGATTGACAATGTAATTGTTTTGTCATTGTCATGAGTGTTGCTGGCATATATATATACACTCACACACACACACATATATAAACATATATATACACCTCATATATATATATATATATACATATATATATACATATACATATAAATATATATACATATATACACATATATATACACACACACATATATACACATATACATATCTACATATATACTGTATATACATATATATATATACAAATCTACATATATATCTACATATATATATTAGGGGTGGGACTCGATTAAAAAAATTAATCCAATTAATTAGAGGCTGTGTAATAATTAATCTTGATTAATTGTATGTAATCGCACACGTAAATTTGCCCCAAATCGCAAATGTTTTTTTAATTTAAAAGGGTTTTAGTGGGCGACAGAATCAAATAATAGACATGGACATGAATATTGTAAACTCAAGCTCTTTTAATTTCTGAAAAAAAAATGCTTTTAAACTGCATTTGAATTCAAAACAGAAACAAAAATATCATCCCTGGTTAAAATTGGGCAGACTTAAAAATAAAGTGGTAGTTTAAGTACTTTTAAGTACATTTTCAGAATGGTATTGTCTTTAAATAATAATAACCAAAATTTCAACATAAAGTGCAGTTTTTCTTCTTAAAAAAATAAGTCAGAAACATAAAAGGTAATTTGACCAACTTAATCTTTAAACTCTGAGTAACCTTAGCCAAAATTATTTTGTACATTAGGCTAAAACAGTGTGATCATTGAACATTTTGTAATTAGATGTAATTAGAATTACTAACGGTCACGGAACTCCAATGATCCCCAGTAAGAGCCACAAAGTCTGTTTCTGTAATGCATCTAATTTTGCTTGGTTGTGCACAAAACCATGCTTTTATCAAGGCTTCGCTCGGGTAGTTTTTTGAAATTAAATTTTCCTCCGATCAGGAACGCGCTTCATTCCGAGTGTAACATTTTTGTAGCTGTGATGTGTGCATCAGTGTAATCGATGTACCAGGAAATCATGCATTGACAAAAGTTCCCCTTTGCTTGGAATTGAAAATGTGATTAAATGCGTTATTTTTTGTTATGGAGTACATGCATCGAAGCTTCTCAGCTGTGCTTGTGCTAAGAATAGGAAAGATTTTAAAAATAACGTAACATGATTCTGCGTTAACCGCATATTTTTTCATACGTCTCAAACCAAGGAAATGCGAGGTTAAAATGAACCGAGAAGCACGCGTACATACTCAGTACATCCCCTCTCGGGAATCAAACCTCGGATGTAGGCGATAGAGGCGAAGCCTTTACAATTACGCCACGGTGTGTGGCTTATTTATTTGAGAGTATGTAGATCGGGGTATATATATATATTCGCAGCGGAGACGTAATGTGTTAAAGAAGCTATGAAAAAGAAAAGGGAACATTTTAAAAATAAAGTAACATGATTGTCAATATACAGTAATTGCTTTGTGAGTGTTGCTGTGATCAAGGATTCGATTATCATTATTTGTTTCAATCAGGGTCGTATTTGTACGATGTGTTGTGTTCAAGTTACATTCTGTGTTTGTCAGTCGTTGTAAAGATTAAATTCTGTACAGCCACATTAGCTCCACAAATGAGACACACGGGTTTACCGGCAATGTCAGTAAACATATACTCAGCCTCCCATCGGTTTTTAAAGGCTCTGTTTTCAGAATCAACTTTTGTCTTCGGCATCGTGTGGGCTAGCTTCGCAATAACTTGCAGCAACACGGTAAGTGTTGGGCAAGGCAGCTGAAGCGCTGCATTATGGGATCTGTAGTTTATTGTGTTACCAGCGCTTCATATACCCGGGCCATTAATAACAATAATACAGTATATGAAATGATCTCGCGGGCCGGATATAATTACACGCCGGGCCGGATGTGGCCCGTGGGCTTTGAGTTTGACTCATATGGACTAAATAGAACTTGAAAAGAAATATTTTTTGGAATGTGATCGCACAAGTCAGTACATCGAGCCCGCGTGCTATTGTGGTTTTACTTGTGTGCTTCAGTAAGTTACCGTCCCCTCGCTCTTACTTTTTTACCGTTCATCTAATGAATACACTGAGTATGGCTTTACCAAAACAATCATTGATCGCGAATAAAGTATCCATTATTCATGAAGCTTCAATAGGTGAATAGGTGATCTGTCTTTCTGCGTTAACCGCATGCGTTTTCATACGTCTCAAACTAAGGGGATGCGAGGTTAAAATAAATCGAGAAGCGCGCGTACATACTTAGTGTATCCCCTCTCGGGAATCGAACCTCGGACATGGGCGCTACAGGCGAATGCTTTGCTATCGCGCCACTGCGTGTGGTTTATTTATTTGAGCATAGCAGTGTAATTCGGTTTTTGTTCAGCACTCTTTGGAACTGTTACTTTTTGTCTGCGCACTGCGTCAGTTCACGTGAGCCGCTGAATATGCTTTTATATGTCACTCGCTCGCTTCTAATTGTTTCGCTGCCTTCTTAATTATATAATGCATGTTTTCTAAAGCGCGTTTTGTAGCTCTTCCTGGCTTTCTACGTAATGCGTGATTACGTGAGACGCGTGATTATGTCATACGAAACTCCGCCCCTCCAGCTGAACTCTATTACAGTAAATGGAGAAAAACAACTTCCAGTTATGACCATTACGTGTAGAATTTCGAAATGAAACCTGCCCAACTTTTGTAAGGAAGCTGTAAGGAATGAGCCTGCCAAATTTCAGCCTTCTACCTACATGGGAAGTTGGAGAATTAGTGATGAGTCAGTCAGTCAGTCTGTGAGTGAGTGAGTGAGTGAGTGAGTGAGTGAGTGAGTGAGTGAGGGCTTTGCCGTTTATTAGTATAGATATATATATGCCAGCAACACTCATGACAATGACAAAACAATTACATTGTCAATCATGTTACGTTATTATTAAAATGTTTCCTTTTCTTTTTACTTCTCCGCTGCCAAGCGCGGGTATTTTGCTATATATATATATATATATATATATATATAGATAGATATGACAACAACACTCATATCAATGAC
>JANRMT010049033.1:0-15291 GCA_026402145.1 Polypterus bichir lapradei
GAAGTACTGCCTTAAAATTTTTATTAAGAAGAAAAGTAAACCTTTTTAAACTGAGGGAAAATATACCAATAATTATTTGTTAAGGATCTTTTTGTATACCACGTTGTCAGTTCGGCCCTCCGGTTGTAATATGACCAAGCTGTGCGCTGAGCTTACTCTTGAGCATGCAACGTACAGTTGGCCATGTCAAAAGCAATCTTGCCTCAAATCTCATAGCTTGGATTGCTGCTGTCATAATCAGTTTGAGTTTCATGGTTTGTTTCAATTATGACAGTTTTTGCAGGACTTGTTGTGTTGAAGTGACATTCGGCATCTGTCAAGTGTTGTAAGCATACAACCGGTTTCATCAATAACTTCGCAACCAGCTTTTGAGAGTTTAAACATTCATAAACATCAAAGTGTCCACTACTGAAATCGTCACCTGTGAATCTAAGATGTTTAAGAGGCATTGGCGGTTGTCCAAAGGTGTAAAATATTTGGCTATTTCGGTACACTTAAAAGCGACAACCGAACAATTCAGCGGCAGCTATCAACTCACATGCAGAACCATAGGTGAAGGGCTTAAGCATTTCACTCTTATAGTGCTCCTGTGTAGTATAATTATCTCCTGTACCATCATCAGTCCACACCTTGAACCTGTCCCAGTCATTCAATACATAAGACACAATGTTCCTCCAGATATCAAGAGTGAGCCTGATATGGCCGTGCAATATGTAACACAGAGAATGGAAAAGGCAGGTGCCATCTTCAGGCATGGAAACCACTCGGTAAGTGACAGTTCTTTGATCGATGGTGATCGCCTCAATAGACATGTTAATGGGGGTACGGTTGGAACGATAAAGGAAATGGGTACCTGAACAATGTAAAGTAAGTCTAAAATACCTACACAATAACTATAATTGTAATAAACGAACAATAAAACAGCGGAGAAGCCTGGATTAAATAAAAAGGCTGCAGTTATCAGCAGGGAGATGTGAATCCCGTGGCGAAGCAAGGAAAGGAATGAAGAGACCGGAGCGATAGACGGCCTTATATATGCAGGCAGCCAACAACGTTGGAGGCGTTGGGATGGGGGACTCAACACCGCCTCACATGGCGACCGAGCTGCAGGCTATGGATGTATACATGTACGTAAGTAGGATTCAGTTAGCATTGGGAACCTGCGTACAAAATTTCTTGAAGATGGGCCCTTAAGTAACATAGACCGTTGGAAAGTTCAATATGGCGACCGACAGTGGCGTCATACCACCGAAATAAGTACGTACATCGGTTTTGGTTAGCACAGGGAAGCCGCCTACCAAATTTCGTGAAGATGGGGCCATAAATAAGAAAGTTCAACATGGCGGATATTGTCGACCGTTATGACCGTTACGCGTAGAATTTCGAAATGAAACCTGCTTAACTTTTGTAAGTAAGCTGTAAGGAATAAGCCTGCCAGATTTCAGCCTTCTACCTACACGGGAAGTGGGAGAATTAGTGATAAGTCAGTCAGTCAGTCAGTCAGTCAGTGAAGGCTTTGCCTTTTATTAGTATACATATATATATATCTTTTGTAGATGTTAAAAGAATATTTAAATAAGAAACAAATAGTTAAATTGTGAAAAAAAAACAAAAATTTAAAATAAAAAGAGACTTTCAGTGGCTTGTAGACCTTTGATATCCACTCTCTGCAGGGAGATATGTGAGTGGATGTGATGTGCACAGTTCATGTATAAAAAAAGTTAAATCATTACAATTTATTAATTATTATACACATGCTTGTCAGTAAATCAAAAATGAATTGTTACCAGATTAATAGCAAATTGCTTTAGTATTAAAGGCAGACGCATTGGATTTGAAAGCAATGTAAAAATCGCAGTTATGTTTAATTTAGTTCAAAATGTATACTTTGTTCTTCATTGACTTTCTTTGCATTTTAAAACAGCACAGCTTGATTAATAAATATATAAAAGTTTTACTGTAAAATCAAGAACAAACACTATACTGTATATCCCTCTCATTATTTTACCAGTTGTCTGTGACTGTCAGCCAGACACAGCTTTTGATACAAATACAGTAATAGCAATGATATGTATCTCCTGCACATTCAGGGAAAGAAATTAGAGGTGACAGGTGTGGAATTGAGTAATCAGCCATGAAAGACTACAAGCTGTCAATGTATGTTGAAAAATAATGCAAGGTGATGAATAAATAAAGCACAAACTCTTTTAAAAACATGTTAAACTGAAAGAGATGCTTTGATTTTCATGGTGCTTTGGTCAGTTAGATCAAAACCAATGCTAGTGTGTCGGTTTTAAAAAATCAATTACCAGTTGTTTAAGCAGATACATACTATACATTGTTTAAAGCGTATCTTTAGCATTGCTCCAAATATATGCTTTAAGAGTTAGCTACTGCACACTAATAAATACTACTGAGTCACTGAGCTAAATGTTATTTTTAATCTGAATTAATTATTGTATTCACAACTACTTTTGTTTACTGCTATTAAACAAAATAAAAATTACAATAAACCCAAAGGTTTATTTGCCTAAACACAACATACTGTAATATTATAACTAGAGTGGGAACAAAAATTAAAATTACATGGCACTAGTGAGTCCATAATAACATTTTGGGCAGTATATTGTATATTGTATCATTTAAAGCATATCCAGTTTTGCAATAATTTGGCTAATTTATGGTTTCATGTTTATTTATTTACATATTATCTTAAAGCTTGTCAAATGAAAAAATAATTGATTGTAAAATCTGCAAAAGAAGACTCACAGTGCCCACTTTTTGAATGATGAATTACCCTGTTCAAACATGAGACCTTGGATATTCAGCCTTAACTTTTATTCAGTACTTATGTGCGTGGTATCCTATTTTAAGAATAGTTACAAGGACACATGGATATTTTTACTGGGTATTTGACATGCATAAATGTGTGTCATTTGTACAACCATCAGCTAAATGAACTACAATACAATGCAGAAGTCATATTGTTAAATTATTCCATTACACAACCCCGAATTGAAAGTACATTAATAAGCATATTGGGTGTTAAGTATATACTAAATAGGAAAGTCTTCACAATCATTTGTTTAAAAGGTGAGGGTATATGCAGAAGAGATGAAGGAGAGCAGCTTGCTCTACTATCAAGTCTATTATCAGCTGTTATAACTCAGCTCAGAAATGCTGCAGTTGTGACCGTGTGGAATTCCTCTTTGATGGCGGTTATTTATTTTTGTCTCAGAAAGTGTATGTGTGTGTGACCAGACGCCGCTTCAGAGTTGAGCACAGTTTTGTGATCCCTTTGCCATTATGTGCAGCTTCTCTAATGTTGTGAAGAAAACTGCTCTTTACTAAAAAAAAAAAAGGAAATATCTGATCAGAGTCTGCTTACCTTTTTTCTGGGAAGAATGTGGTGAGGTGTTGTGCTCCTGCTTTGACTGTTCATTCAGGAAGGACAAGACATATTCAACATTTTTTTCTGCTTCCAAAACAGTGCAACTGGAATCAGTATTTCTGACATGACATTTATAGACTTTAATCTTATGATTGCATGCTCTGCTCCTTAATTACTGAGGCTGTGAAGCGTTACTCCTTCACATTAAACCTGCTCTTTTGCAGGTTAGTTTCAGAGCATTGGTTGCCCCAGTATCTGAGCTGGATTTCATTAAATCTTTCTTTACGGAACAAATTCGGAACCCATTCCGAAAAGCAGGATTAGCAAGTTATCCACATCTTTGGCCTCACAGATCATGTAATTCTGTCTTAATTTGGTCTGGAAATGCAGGTATGGCAGAATCCAGGTTTTCTGCAATGGAATTACCCCCAGTTCTGTGAATTCTGATTTACTTTAACCAGATTTCACACTAATTCTGTTTTCTGGAGCAGACCCCAGGAAACAAACTTGGAAATACAATGTCAAAACCATTTAGAAGCTGTTCCTTTTGATAAAAGGCACCTCTTTTTGCTGAAGAAATATTTGTTGATCCAGGTGCCCTAAAAAGTATCAGTGTAAAGCATAGGTGTTAGGAATTGGATAATCAATTTTGTCGTTGACAATACAGTCATTCCAATATTTCACTCACTAGGCCTCCTTTAGATTTTAACTTAGAGGTTAAAGCAGTGTATTCTTTATAGTAGCGCTTCTCAGTCATGGGAACCCCCTGTTGCAGCAGGTCTTCTTGCCAGCCAATTTCATCTTTTTATTGGACTCTTACCTTAAAAAAGCAGGTTTTATTTCCCATTTTCTTTTTTTTCTATCAATCCAAAGATTATAAACTGGTTATGGTAAATTTTTACTGAATGAAGCAAGAGTTCATGTCCACTAAAATTCATTGTTTTTACTTTACTTTACTTTCTAATATTATGTTCTTTTTAGTTATTTTTGTCATTATTTACTAATAAGCACACAAGTTGGTAACACTGAAACAACTTCTGCCCTGTAGCTATCTGTGTTTGTTTGCATTGATGTCTGCTCTGCTCATCATTGTTTGGATACAATTAAGAGAGTGAACACAAAAGAATAAGTTAATTAACAAAATTACAAAACAGAGTTAATCATTTAAAGATATGGCAAAAATCCAAACATTTCATGATTTCGTATAAAGCACTCACAATTGCACTATTTTGACTGCAAAATAAGTGGCAGATTCAAGGTCAGCTAATTAAACAGTTAGTTCAGCTATAGGGAAAAATGTCTCACTGATTGTGAAACTGGTTGAAACATATACCTGCAATCAAAGGGAGACCCCCAGGGCTGAACATGATTTAGAGATTTAAATAAGTGAAGAGCAAATTTCTAAAACTCACTCAGTCCATTTTGATTATTACGAGATGTGTCTAGATATACTTTCATGAAGTATATTTACATAATCTGAAAATGAACTAAGGTGAAACTTCCATGAATCCAATAATGCTATGTTTTTCTAAACTGAGCTTGGTGAACTATACAATGCTTAACAATTTGTTCCTCAATTATTTTTAGTCCTTTATTCTTGAAAGTACCATTGTGTTGCTCTGTTACTGCAAACACAAAACAAACACAAACAAATCGGTTTTATCACTGATAGGGATACAGTAGCTTTGAACGGTAGGGTGGAGGTGGTTGTCATTTTAATGCAGATTATATGTATGTCAGCCTTAAAAGTGAAAGTTTCTCAGAGTTTTTTCAGCTCACAACCGGGATGAAATGTAACTCTATAGAATTAAACTGAAACAAAACCAAAGTCATGCTAATTGTCACTAAATTATTTGTCACTAAATTAATTGTCGCTAATTGTCAGCTTAATAAAAATAACTCCTTTTCAATCACTTTTGGTGATGATATAATCAGACCTTTTTCTTCTTCTAGGAACCTTGGTGTAATTTTTATTCCTCCTTTTCTTATTCTACCTACATGATTCACATTAAGAAACTTTTTTACTTCCACCTCCGTGATATATCCCTGTTCACTCACCTTTCCTTTTCCAAAGCTGAGAAACTTGTCCATGCTTTTTTAGATCTCTCATCGACTACTTTAACTCCCAACTGTCAGGTCCCCATTCTAATCTTTTATCACAGTTTCAGTGGGTTCAAAATAATACTGCAAGAATCCTTACACAGACCTTCAATAATGAGCACATCACACTCATCCTGCTCCTCCTTCACTGACTCCCTGTATCTTATAGGATTAGATATAAACTTCTATTGCTTTAAATGGCCTTGCATGTGACTACATCAGTAACCCCCCCCATCACTATGTTCCTGTCACAACCTCATTGTGCCCCAGATTAACCTGTGATATATTGGTGACAGAGTTCTGTTGCACCCAAATTTTGGAACATCCTCCCAAAATTCATTAGAGCAGCTAACATAATTCATTCTTTCAAAAAGCAATGTAAAACTTATTTGTTCAAGAAGGCATTTAACTTTCTAAACTTTCTTTCAGTTTACCCTCTTTGTCCAGATGCTCAGGATGATTTATGTTTGTATCACAAATTATGTTATGTTATGTTTTACTGTCTTTTATTCTATTTCAATGCTTTGTATATCCTTTTTTCATCTTACCGAATTTTCGTTGAATTTGCTATATAAATTAGTAGTCATGACCTGGTAGTAACAAAGCAAGGGTTAATATGTGCTTGCAAGAGCTTTCATCACTCACCAGACCCTCCAGCTTCTTACAGTATTTAACTTGAGACTAATAAGTCCAAAATAATGCTACAATCAGAGAATATCACCAATATTCCATCTATCTATCTAATGTAGACCAGAAAAGCTGACACCTTGCTTGAATGATTTTGCCTTCTTTACATGTCACAGAAAAGCACATGTGTACTGAAAACAACTAGGTGCATGTGTGTATAATTGTGCCTTCTAGCCAGTGAAAACATAACATTCACTGCAAAAATGTCATAGTGCTGTGATAATTTTATAAACAAGGAAGATGAATGATAAAATAATGTGACCAGCAAAAACAGCAATATATAAAAATGCAATACATAATAAATCACAAACCATTTTTTAACTTTCTGTGAGCTCCAATTTAATATGTAATGGGAAAAACAGGTTCACAAACCATTGGAAAAAAATACATATAACATATGTTTAAATACAGAAATTGTTCTTGGCAGTATTTTTACATCTTGTTTAGTAAGCTTTTCATATACTTATGCCATAAAGAAGTTTAAATTAAGACACAGCTAAGATGTATTTAGATTTTACATTTCATTTACTAATGTGCGCTTATTAAATGTAAGTCTCCACAAGATGGTGCTGCAGTACAATTTTTTATTCCAAAGCATGGTTATTTAACTTGTTCATTTTGAAATATAGAAGTAAGGTTTAAGGTTTCTTTATTTAGTCATGTTTACACAAGAAAACATGAAATTTGCCTTCTCAGTTGCATCTAATAACAGACAGAGTGAAATAAAACAGACAAATACAAACAAGAAAGGTTAAGGTGAGGCAGTTAGATAATACATATTTACACCAAAAAAAAAAAAAAAAGGTTACAGGATATATATCAAAACCTTAATCATTATCTCTGATATTTCTTATTGAAAAGTCGTATGGCACTAGGAAGAAAGCAGTTTCTGGAGCGATTTGTGTGGGTTTTCAAAGCGACTATCCTTCCTGATTTACTGAACTTTAGTTCTACATGTAATTGATGACTGTCATCAGCTGAGATGATTTCCATTTTCTTTAACATTGCCCTCTGACACACACTAGTCAAATCATCTACATCAGCCCCAATAACTTTAGCTGCATACTTCGTAATCTGCTGGAGCTTTTTTGAGTTTTGGTTTGTCAGACTATTAAACCAGGCAATGAAACTGAAAGTGATCACAGACTGGATCATACTGCTATAACAAGACAAAATGAGGTCCTTGTCTACTTTAAATAGTTTGAGATTATGGAGGAGAAATAAGCGCTGGTTGCATTTAGAGAATAATTTTTTTGTATTTGTATTCCAGTTAAGATTGTTATCTAGGTAAGTTCCTAAGTATTTATATTCAGTCACTATTTCTACCTCCTTCCCCTGAACAACAATGGGTGAACATACAGATTTCTGTCTCTTAAAATCAAATATCATTTCTTTTGTCTTTTTTACATTCAGAGTGAGAGATTTTTTATTGCACCAGTTTACCATCCAGTCTACTTGATTTAGATAGTGGCTTTCATCCTCCCCAGATATGCGTCCTATGAGCATGGTGTCATCCGCATACTTGATAATGGAGCAGTGGTCATTGTTCTCTCACAGGTCACTTGTGTACAGAGTAAACAGTAATAGTGATAAGACACACCCCTGCGGACTTCCTGTGTTTGACTGAATGACTATTGAAAAAGTGTCCTGTACTTTAACTGTCTGTGAACAATTTAAAAGAAAGTTCTGAATCAATTGTGTAATAAATGGGTTTACATTCATACTGTTCAATTTCCCAATCAGTATATGAAGCCTTATGGAATTGAATACTGAAGATAAATCCAAAAATAGTGCCCTGACATATGAACTAGGCTGATCAAGAAAGGTGTAGATTTGATGTACAATAACAAGCAGAGCATCTTCCACACTTCTGTTTGCACAATAAGCAAATTGATTGTTGTCTTGAAAAGACTTTGTCTCTGTCATTAAAATGTTTTTCACCAAATGTTCAAAGCATTTCATTGGAATAGATGTAAGTGCCACTGGTCTGTAGTCATTTAAATAGCTTGGCCTAGAAACCTTAGATACTGGGGTAATGATTGATTGTTTCCACAGATTAGGTACAATACCACAGGTCAGAGACCAGTTAGAAAGCAAATGAAAATCTAGAGAGAGCTGCTTAAAGCAAGACTTTAAGAGCCGACCTGATATGCCGTCTGGTTCCACTGCACGGTTTGTTTTGGCCTGCCACAAGCCTTTCTCCACTTCAGTTAAACTGAACCCCATCACACCAGAATTTCTGGTGTTTTTATAAAGCATCTCCTTTATTTCTGTATTTTGGGTGTTGAAATCACTTGTTTCAACTCTGGCAAAAAAGTTATTCAGTTCATCTGCTAAAAGCTTGTGGTCTTTCTTGGCTGGAAAATTCACATTCTTTTTAGAGCTCAGTCCTATTATTGTTTTAGTCCCTTCCAGCCCTGCTTTGGATTGTTATCATTAAACTACCTCTTGATTTTTTCCCCATACATCTTTTTATTTTGTTTAATTAACCTGTTAATCCCTTGCTGTAAAATTCGGTTATCTTCTATCTTATTTTCTAGATGTGCATGTTGCTTTTCTAATAATAATGCTTTAACCTCTTTAGTGATCCATGGCTTACTGTTTGGGTATAACTTGACCGTTTTTACCTTAATGATCATAGACTCACAGAATTTCATATATTCACTGACAGTGTAAGTGGCCTCATTCAGTGTCTATGAGGATATCAGCACATCCCAATTTGTACTCTACACTGTCCTTGCACTAGTTTTGTGTTATTCGTATGGATGGTTTTTCTTATTTCAGTTTCTGTTTGTATTTCAGGAGTAGATGAATAACGACGTGGTCAGACGCACCCAGGGCTGCTCTATGATGCCATATATTGGCACCAGGAACGTTTCCATAGCACTTGTCCAGAGTTTTGTCCCCTCTAGTGTTAATATTCACATACTGATGGTAATTTGGTAATACTGACTCCAGACTGCATAAATTAAAATCACCCATCACAAGTGTGAAAGAACCAGGTGACTCGGTTTCTAGTCTATGAGCAGTTTCAAGAATCGATTCACCTGCAACTCCCACATCAGCATGCGTCAGAGTGTAAACAACTGTCACAAATAATTGATTAAACTCCCGTGGTAAACAGTATGGCCGAAGTCCGACGGTGAGTGGTAGTATCAATATTTGGTGTGCAGATGTGCTCTTTTTCGGTGATATTCCTGCACCACCTTTTGTTAATGTAAAGGCAGACCCCACCAGCATTCTGCTTACCAGAAGCTGGATTTCTGTCTTGCTGTACACAAACAAATCCATCTATTTTGACTGCTGTTTTCAAGTCTGTATTCTTAAACCAGGTCTCCGTAAAGCACATCAGACAGCTTTCACGGTACTCGTGAAGGTATCGCGCTGATGCTCTCAGCTCATCCAGTTTATTTCGCAAGGACTGTGCGTTGCTCATGATGATGGTTGGCAAAGGTGTTTTAAAACTTTTCCATCTCAGATGTACTCGTAGTCCACCTCTTTTTCTTCGCTTTCTAGGTTTCAAAGATTTTAATTCGTCCAGTATATTAGTAATACACGGGGAGTAACTGGTAGCTGGTCTCATTGATAGCGGCGCATCCCGGCTGTAAATGAACAGCGCTGGCCACACACCTGGAATTTCCTGCACAGGTAGTGCGTTAGTGTCCCAGCATTACTCAAAACAAGGGCAGAATCATCCTATTGTGAGGGCATACAGAAATACACAAGTGATTTAATAATAACAATGAATCTTACAGTTTATGTATGGACTTTGCAAAGAGTCTAGAACCAGGAATACCAGAGAAAATGTGCATCAGTCATGGGGCTTGCTTACTGTCATGCTGAACAATATTTCTGAGAAGTTGTTCCACCAGCTGTAAACAAATGCACATTCCCAGCATGAATATTTAGCTTGAAACAGCTTAATAACCAGAAGCAAAATACACATGTGGCTTCACAAGGAATTGAAACTTACTGGCTGTGCATACTTCCATTTTCAGTAAGGCTTTTAAAAAATACAGTAATTTGTTAATAGTCATTTTAATGTTCACTGAATTAATAACATAATGTTATGGTACTTAAAATATATACTGTAATATAATGACAGTAGTGCTATACTACAAAAGAAACACTTAAAAACTAGATTATCCTGGATCAGTGAGTCAGAGCAATCTGTTCACCAGATGTTGGAAAATTTGCAGAGTTCCTGTAGCTGTAATGGAAGTACCCAATCCTTCCAGGGTCCACTAGTGGTGGTAAACACAATGTTCTCTTTTGATGCTTTTGACAAAGACATTTGCCAGCTTCTCCCAGTCATATCAATGAAAGCTAGTAACAGTGGATTGCGAAACCTCTCAGTTAGCTCAGCCACTCTTTGCAACTGGTAGGCATCAAAATAGGACACCTGGTTGTTCTTTGCTTGAAGATTACCAGTGAGATTGTGACTTGAGTAAAATTGGGCTACACCAAGGATATAACTTTCCCCTAATAAATATAAATCTTGTATCCTCTGTACCTTTGGCCTACATCCACACATTTTGCCTGCTGTGAACTCATTTTGATTATCACCAACCTGGTAATGGGAAATTACCCTCTTGAAATGGTTTAAAGACAGCTAACAAAACAGGGAGTAATGCTTCAACTCCTTATTAATGCTCAGCTGATAAAACTGTAGGATTAAATATACACTTGTCATGCTTTCTCCTAAGTGGCCTCATATTAAAGGGAATGTGATTACTTTAATAACTCACTCCAGTATGGTCAGGGAACTAATAATTGTTTGCACATCTCACCTCCACGTGTCACAGCCCAAAGTAATATATCATTTTCAAATATGAAATAAAATACCTCTAATATAGTCCCTTTTAAAATGCGTTTTGTGCATGTTTCAGACCGTCAGCATTCCACTGATTTCTTTGAAACAAAGGTTATCATTGTGTTTGAATGAAAATGGTTGGATTATGAAAACACTCTCCTTCTGTGACAGCCAAGTTTCTAGTGTTATCAGTGACTGGATTTTTTAGGATCCTAACATCAGCAGAGGAGGGGGTCCTAAAAATGCTTATGTTGTGGATGCTTTCGACATACTTTGGTACTGCTTATGCATTAAGCCTGCACAGTGTTCCTTTTGCTGGGTTTGGATATTGGCAGGATAGGATAATTTTGGGACTAGAGCCATTTGAGAAACAGTTAAATTTTCAGCATTACTGTTACTATCAGGCCAGCTGAAACAGCCTTTTACTATTGTGATTCAGGATTATAGAACTTAAAGGAGAACTTTTGTTCTGCCTAAAGACAGACAGAGGTTAAAAAATGAAAATGACCAGAAGATGCAAAAAACAAGATACAGTCCAAGGTTAAAACCGTAAAACAGAAAGAATCATTTTGTCAGAGACCAAAACACAATTAAAATTCAGAGTCAAACAACGAGCAGAGAATTAAGACCAGGAATTGAGAGGAAAAGGATTAGTTTGTCTCTAAGTATGGGGTTGCTCTCCATCAAACTCGGATACCCCAGAATTAATGGAATTGAACTTTATTATGTCACTTGTTTGATATCACTAATTAGCACGTGTTGGGAAATTCTGAGAAGGGTTTTTAATGGTAACAGCCAGCACAATGTTCTTAATATAGCAGCGCCCATGGCAAAAACAAAATGACTTAACAGTAGACTATAAACAAACAACACAAAATCAGGCCTCAGAATTGTACAAAATTGTATTAATATTGGAGATCATAATACCCATGAGGCCCATATATAATGAGATAAAAGCTTAATTTTAATATATTAACCGGAACAAATCAGTTAATTAAAGACCATTAAAAAGGGATTAAAAAAATACAATTCATGTAATTGTCAAGGAGTTCAAAACCCAAAATACAAAAACACTGCATGAAGAAAAGCTCAAGTAAAACAATATTTATAAATTTTACAGTACCAAAACTACAATGGCAAGGAAAAGGCCAGGCCATATGAAATACAAATGGCAAGCAATATTAAAGCCAAAAATAACAAAAATGCAATAATGAGGATGAGGTCAAAAATATAATTGTCAAGATACAAAAATACTATAATGAAGGACAAGCCACACACACAATGCTAAATACTATGTTCAGTATTTAAAGACCAAGAGATACTAAAAGCCAAAATTCAAGAACGAACAAAACCAAACTAACCTTTAACTAATGTGATCCACATTTGAGGAGAAAACTGAAAATATAAGCCTCAGAGAAAATCAACTCAGTGTCACTGAGGTTATGCTGAAGTTGGTTATCCTCTTACATAAGGGAACCTAAAGTGGCAATAAACAACACAATTTACAAAGAAACAGCACAGCATTGAAAATAATACTAAAGGCAAAACTGTGTCAGTCAGCAAGGTTGGATTGACTAAAGCCATAACTCTAAGTTGCTGTGTCGTTGTACTACATGCAAATGCTGCAACAGTAGCCTTATATATTCTTTGGAATTTTTGTGCACTTATTGGAGTTGATATAGCAGTTAGTAGTAGTTATGATTGTTATAGTAGTAGAGACTGCAGTTAATCAGTTTTGTGTTAATAAACCGTTATTGGCAATTGTAGTATCATTACTGGTGTCAGTAAGGCTGATACTTAAAACCAGGACATGTGTAGAATAACCTGATATAACCAGAAAGTATAGAAAGTTGTCTATAGCCAGGTCGGCACTGTATGCCTTTGTTCTGTGAATTTATAACACATGATGGTTTGTGGAAGGGATCGTGAGGCTGACTAAAGTATTTAAACAGTCCAATCTTCGTCACCAGCTTGGTTTGTGGCCTCACACAATAGGAGCTCCTTGATAGGTAATCCCTTTAAACTTGCCTATGTAAAAACACTGTAGTCTATATTAAAAGGATATGTTTGGTATTTTTCCAACAAAGTTATTTATTCATAATCATTGTATATGTTAATTTAACCCTGGAGCTATGTTTTAGAGTAAATAACTTTTTATGAATTAAAAAAAAGATTATGCTTGTTCTTGCAGTTTAAATTTTTTTAATGGGCACTAATCAAAATATTTACAAAAAAAAATCAATTGTTCAAGCTGAGAGTGCTAGCAAGTACTGAGCCAAGTACTGAGTCTTGAGATTGCACACATATTGTAAAAGAGTTTATCCATGTTGTTTTAGGAAGGAAAAAAACTTCACTTCTCGTCATCTTTCAACACCACGGACATGGTTTCCTCTAGCATATACTTTTCACCTCAAAAAATCATTTCCCAGAGCTGTTATTGACATTATTTAATGTTGATGCAGGATGTGAATTGCTGCCTTCTGTTCTCTGTTCTGACTATAATCACTGAATCACTGAAAAAATGCCATACTTTCAGTCATTCTCAGTCTTATGCTACAGGTGATGAAGAAGATCATAGACAAGTCTGAAAAACTGTCAGCTGTCCAGTTATATCATTCATGGACTACAAAAAGCTTCTGCAGCGGGTGGGTGGCGATTGTGTATACATAGATACTGGTGCTGGATTTCACATTAATATAGGACAGCACCAGCAGAGATTTCAGTAATGCTCTAATGATTAATAAAAATAATTCAGAATTGATTTCAAATGTCTACGAACCACAAATCAGAACTACCTCATCATATTATAGGTTTGAGTTAATTTCTATCAGAATGTTACAGTAAAACTTACAAAATACTTTTACTCACTCAAAAGCATTATACTGTATTTAGTTTAATACTTTAGCCTCAGCAAGAGTGATTCAGCATACTGTATAAAATTCAATAATTGGCTTGTGGGACTTGAAACTGTTTCATCATTGTTTAGCCTTATCACATAATCTGCCTTTTTAATTTCCTCTTTATCTTTTTAGGTTTTGGGCACACAACACACCACAGAGAGAGCATAATGCTGAATGTTGTCGGATATTGCAATCTTAGTATTGACCTGCAGGTGGCCTTAGCTTTCAACAATCTATTCTTATATGAACGAATATATGTATGCTTGTTTAACACCACACATGAACTTCACTCCATAGGCTATGTAAAATATAACAACAAAGAATATAACAGGTGTGGTCTATGGCTGGCTTGTCATCATGGCCAATACCCCCAGGCCGCCAGATGGAGCTCTCCCTGCAGCATGGAGGTGCCCTGGATGCCAGCGGGGAATCATGGACTATGGAGTTTTCCCTTACAAACCTGCTGAATACCCCAGGGGCCAACAGAGGATGCTGCAGGGAGGCATAGAGAGTCATATGTGCCCTATAACCCGGAAGTGCGTCATAGGCAGAGCGACAGCAGAAGTGACGTACTTCCGGGATGAAGAAAAGGACTTTTCATCTGACCCGGAAGTGATAAGGATCACATGAACTGGGAATTGGAACACTTCCGGGTCAGGGACTATAAAAGGACTGTGACAGGTCCCAGACGGCAAGCTGAGCTGGGTGGAAGGGTGGCAACGCGTCTGGGAGTGGAGGATTGTTTATTGAGAATTATTTGTGGAATTTAATGAGTATTGTGGATAGGAGGGTGCTTTGTGCCCTGTTGTTTATAAATAAAGTCAATATTTGGACTTTTACTTGGTGTCTGACGTTTGATTGGAGGGTTCAAGGGAGTGATAGCGCCACCTGTCTGTCACACAGGATAAAAGTAGATCTTGACATAATCACCTTTTGAGTTCTTTTGCTCTTGATGTCAGCTGGGTAAAACTATATATAAAATCACCAGGTGCCTCATGTATAAACGGTGCATATGCACAAAAATGTTGCGTGCACCCGTTTCCACGCTCACATTGCAATGTATAAAAACTAAACTTGGCATAAAGCCACGCACATTTTCACACCAGATCAAACCCTGGTGTATGCAAGTTCTCAGCTCGGTTTAGCAAACTCGGTTTTGCACCCAGTGTCAAAGCAGTGCTACTGCTCCAGTGTGGTTTCCCTTTATTTTTTAGATTCACATCCCTGACACAGCTTTATCAAATACACTGAAATTAACCACATATCGTTTACTAGCAAAATACCCGCGCTTCGCAGCGGAGTAGTGTGTTAAAGAAGCAATGAAAAAGAAAACGAAACATTTTGAAAATAACGTAACATGATTGTCAATGTAATTGTTTTGTCACTGTTGTGAGTGATGA
>JANRMT010049040.1:1380-12077 GCA_026402145.1 Polypterus bichir lapradei
GAGAAGGCTGAAATTTGGCAGGCTCATTCCTTACAGCTTACTTACAAAAGTTTAGCAGGTTTCATTTTTCGAAATTCTACGCGTAACGGTCATAACAGTCAACAGCGTCCGCCATGTTGAACTTTCTTATTCATGGCCCCATCTTCACGAAATTTGGTAGGCGGCTTCCCTGCGCTAACCGAAACCAATGTACGTACTTATTTCGGTGGTGTGACGCCACTGTCAGCTGCCATATTGAACTTTCCAACATCACTAATTCTCCAACTTCCCGTGTAGGTAGAAGGCTGAAATTTGGTACTTATTTTGGTGATATGATGCCACTGTCGGCCGTCATATTGAACTTTTCAATGGTCTTTGTTACTTATGGGCCCATCTTCAAGAAATTTGGTACGCGGGTTCCCAATGCTAACTGAATCCTACTTACGTACATATATACGTCCATAGCCTGCAGCTCGGTCACCGTGTGAGGTGGCGTTGGGTCCCCCATCCCAACGCCTCCCACGTTGTTGGCTGCCTGCCTATATAAGGCCGTCTGTCGCTCCAGTCTCTACATTCCCTTCCTTGCTTCGCCACGGTATTCACGTCTCCCTGCTGATAACTACAGCCTTTTTATTTAATCCACGGCTTCTCCACTGTTTTATTGTTCATTTATTACGATTATAGTTATTGTGTAGGTATTTTAGACTTACTTTACATTGTTCAGGTACCCATTTCCTTTATCATTCCAATACCGTACCCCCATTAACATGTCTATCGAGGTGATCACCATCGATCAAAGAACTGTCACTTACCAAGTGGTTTCCATGCCTGGAGATGGCACCTGCCTTTTCCATTCTCTTTCTTACATATTGCATGGCCATATCAGGCTCACTCTTGATATCCGGAGGAACATTGTGTCTTATGTATTGAATGACTGGGACAGATTCAAGGTGTGGACTGATGATGGTACAGGAGATAATTATACTACACAGGAGCACTAGAAGAGTGAAATGCTTAAGTGTACCGAAATGGCCAAATATTTTACACCTTTGGACAACCGCCAATGCCTCTTAAACATCTTAGATTCACAGGTGACGATTTCAGTAGTGGACACTTTGATGTTTAGAAATATTTAAACTCTCAAAAGCTGGATGTGAAGTTATCAATGAAACTGGTTGTATACTTACAACGCTTGACAGATGCTGAATGTCTCTTCAACACAAGTCCTACAAATACTGTCGTAATTGAAACAAACCATGAAACTCAAACCGATTATGACAGCAGCAATCCAAGCTGTGAGATTTGAAACAAGATTACTCTTCACATGGCCAACTGTACGTTGCATGCTCAAGAGTAAGCTCAGCGCACAGCTACAGCTTGGTCATATTACAATTGGAGGGCCGAACTGAC
Source organism: Polypterus bichir lapradei (assembly GCA_026402145.1). Classification (NCBI taxonomy): domain Eukaryota; kingdom Metazoa; phylum Chordata; class Cladistia; order Polypteriformes; family Polypteridae; genus Polypterus; species Polypterus bichir. Next base: position 2,770 of record JANRMT010049040.1, read on the forward strand.
AACGTGGCATACAAAGAGATTCTTAACAAATAATTATTGGTATATTTTCCCTCAGTTTTAAAAAGGTTTAATTGTCTTCTTAATAAAAATTTTAAGGTAGTACTTCGCCGCTGCGAAGCACGGGTATTTTGCTAGTATATATATATATATATATATATATATATATATATATATATATATATATATATATATAATAAAACACTAAGGTTTCCGTGTCCAGTCCTTCTGAGCAATCTTATTGGTCATTTTGGCTTTGGTGTGATTGATCCGTTTGGCTTTGGTGACACAACAAAACACAAAATGCAAATGTGAGACGCCATATGAGGTATGCTGAGAGTAACCTTTATAGATGGCAAGTATAAAACCAGATATGAAATGAGAAAGGCGCCTCAAAAATAATGACAAGGTCAGAAGCAGGCTTTACGGAAACATGCTTGAGAGACAAAATGCTGGTTAAGAGCTCACACATTTATTATCTAATAAACCATTTTGAAGTAGTCCATTAAGATTATAGCTTTTTTAACTGAAAATATTCATGGTTTTACTGTTAATTTGATTCAGCAATATTGTTGTACAATAGAAACATTTTGATCGTGAGTTTTAGTTGAGTAAGCTTAGAGTACAGCTCTGACTTTGTACTCTAAAATCATAACATTAACATCTCCTTGACAGATTATAATATGGGGAACATTCAAAGTTGCCATACTTTTTTTTAACTCTATTAAGAATTTCAAAGACAAATGACATCACTTTTCTATATACAGTAGTCACCTTTCTTTGCGATGCAATTTTCCCAGCTTCATACAAACTTTTTAATGCCCAATTATTACTCCTCCCGCCTTCACCATTTCCAAGGAAAATATAAAAGTGCAGAAACTTTTTGAACGTCCCTTGTATTTACAATATTAGAACAATATAAGAGCAACGTATAATTTTATATACAGCATAAAACCTTAAAGTTGACAAATACTATAGGTTGTTACAAATTACCTGCTGGGGTGTTAATTTTAACAGAGAATGTATACAGTATAATGAGATATTAATAATCTGTAAATAACTGGCTTTACAAACAATTTTGGAGAGTTTAGCATGTAGAAAATCCCTTCCAATTTTAAAATTTGTTTGTAAATTGAAAAGATTTTTTACAAAAAAGAAAAACGCAACTTTTTAAGTATGGTGCATAATGCCTTGTTTCAGTGTTAAGTAAAATTATTTGTGTTACAACAGTCTCCATTAGCCTGTCTGTAAATAAACCGAGTTTTAAATGGTTTCCCATTAAACACCCTAACCATGTATAAATATCAAGGCCTTGCACCCATATAAATGTAGAAAACCAGTTTGGAGACAAAGAAGATGTATTGTAGTCTCTCACTGCAAAATCTCTTGTCTTTGAGAAGGTCCATCAAGTAAATAGGTGTAAAATTTTATGTATCTGTGCATGTCCCATTTTAAGTTAAAATGTCAATGTTTAAGTAGAATGTAATTTCAAAAAGTTAAAAATCTGTGACGGACCTCCATCCAGAGTTGGTATGTGCCACACACCTGTTTTTCTTAGAATAAACTCTAGTGCACATAATCTAGAATAAATTGAAACAGAAGATGAATCAATAAACTTATCTTGATATGAAAGAAAATTAATAAAAGAAAAAACTTGATGATTTCATTTTCAATTTCAATTTCATTTCAATTTACTTGCATTTTTCATCACAATGAACTAGTACAGATATACAATCAAAGGTTTTGCCAAGTATAAGAATGACCCTAAGTTTGCACTCTGACTGAGCACCCTGACTGGTTCATAGTGACAGATCTTGTTGGGATGGCAATTCTCCAGCTTGTAGGTGTAAGGCTGACTTGTCAGGATGAATGGAAGTTGACAGGCCACAATACAAAGATCTGACATGTAAGCAGTGACGTGTGAGGTAATGAATCACCACAAGCAGAGCTGTCTTTGCTGATGTGCAAATAAATAACATGGCAAGGCTAACAACACTTGATGGAAGGCTGGTTATTTCTAGTAGCAACAAAAAAGACAACATGCTTAAAGGGTGTAATATGCACAAGGTTTTATTAGATTTGTCCACAGCATATGGACACCAATGTGGATAAATGTTTTCAAAATAATAAAATGCAAAGCAACTGAAGTTTCTATAGTTAGAGTGTAATGGGCCAGGTAAATTCTGTTTTATTGGAAAGCTTCACCAGTATTGACAACTTAAAGTATTGAGGTGAGTTGGCATTTTTTGCCTGAAAATCAGTATCACATTTCAAGAATAAATTGTATTTTAATGTCTTTCAACATCCATAATAGTGGCACTGATGTCATGTGCAGTGTCCCCCGCACCCAGTACAATACATTCCCTATAATACTACCTAAAAATAATCAAAACACTTTACAGGGAGGTCCTGGGACTATAAGAAGTGGGCTGGCAATACTTTCAGACCCTAACACTCTATGCATCTGGATACACCAGGGAGTTCTGGCAAGAGACATACCAGGGGCTTGGTTGATGTCAGATCAGTGAAAACTGGCACGGGCTGTTAACCAGCCAGGCCCGCAGGTCAGTCCTCTTTTATGTGACTGACAGCTTTCAGGAGTGATTGTTGACAGTCAGTGATTGGCAGGGGAATGATGGGGTCAATGGATGCTTAAAGAATATTGAAAGGCCCAAAGGCCCACTCTCTTGAGCAGAAGATTTTTATTATTATTTTCTTGCTTACATACACACACATTGTGGTAAGTTTTATTCAGTTTCACAGGTTGGCTAGAGAGTGACTAGGACTGTGGAGTATAAAAATAAAATAAAACGATGCTTTTAATTATATTGCAATTATAAAATGGAATGTTTGGTTCTTTGATTATTTTACTTACTTCACTATACTATTTTGCAAGCTGGCTCTGAACATTTTGTCTCGGAGCATACAACTGTTAATAAAATTCATGAATACATTTGCACTTCATATAACATCTTTTGAGTTCAACATTTTAAGAAAAGAAATTCTCAAAGCATATTTTTTTTAATTCAATTATGTATGGATTTTTACTTGAGTGGTTTTTATAATAAGTTAATAATTTCACATTTAAAGACACAGCTTTTATACTGAACCATTATATGTACATGTGATACAATAAATTATATTGCATTTTATATGCTTCTGGTAGCCATGTTATGGTTAAAAGCTAGCTGACTAAGATCAAGATCAAGTATGTCACATAACACAATTATACGAGTACAACATGTTGTGAAATGTGCCCTGATTGGCCAAGAGACTGTGCAATAAAGTTAGCAAATAGATTAAATTAAATTAGATTAAAAAATTAAATCAAAAGAAATTATATACAACATCTGAACATTTTGAAAATGTAATAAAATAGAATATCTATGTACTGGAAAATAAAACGCATTATGCTAGCCAGTGTAAAAGACTTGAATGACATGGTGGCAGCTGAGATACATTGAGGTAGAGAATTCAATTTGTGTTATAATGAACAGTTGATAGAATTTGTGGTGACATGTTCAGCTTAAGAAGTCATATGGCTTGTGGATAGAGGCTCTTCCTCGCAGTTCTGGCCATAATACTCCTAAAGTGTTTGCCTGATTTCAGCAGATTGAACAGATAGTTAGTAGGATGAGATGAGTTTCTGATGATCCTATAGCTGCTCTGGTCCTGCATCTCCTGGTATAAATGTCCTGTAGAGACAGTAGATAAGATCTGGTACAGTGTTTTGCCTCCTGGATCACTCTCTGTAGTTCATTAATGTCCTATACACAGCTGTTCCAAATGTTCTAAGTCAAAACAATTTCTAAAGTACCAGAGTAAAAATTTTCATATGAGCACTGGAGAGACCTGACACTTCCTCAGCTGCCTCAGATGGTAAAGCTGCTGTCTCACCTTTTTTTACTAGGCTTGAATATATTCAGCCCATGTCTGATCATTGGTACACCCAGATATTTGAAGCTGCTCACCCTCTCCACTGCAATCCCGCTGATGTTTTTTGTGGGTTTAGGACCACTGCTGTCACCTACCAAAGTCAACCACCAGCTCCTCGGTTTTGCTGACATTCAGTTGGAGGCAATTCTTCTGATACCATGATGTCTGGTTCTCTGTCTCCTCCATGTATGCTATCTCATCGTAGTTGGAGATGAAGCCCAGCACCACCGTATCATCAGCAAACTTGAAGATGGAGTTGGAGGCATGTGTGGCCACGGAGTCATAAGTGTAGAGAGGGTGGAGAAAGAGGGCTGAGTATACAGCCTTGTGGAGCTCCTGTATTGAGAGTGATGATGCTGGAAGCTCAACTACCAACTCTCACCACCTGTTCAGTCCCAGGTCACTCAAGTTGGTGAACAGTCTATGGGGGACAACTGTACTGAAAGCTGAACTGTAATCAATGAACAGTTGTCTCAGATTCCATGCTTCACATCCACATGACTGAGGGTGGTATGCAAGACATGAGAGATGGCATCCTTCATTGATCTGTTGGAGTTATAGGTGAACTGGAGTGTCTGTGGGGCTGGAGATGAATGCTATAATGAAGACTTTAATCAGTCTGTTAAAAACCTTCATGACTGCTGCATTCAAGCACAAAGTTTTAATATTCATTGGTACCGGGACTATAGTGGATCTTTGAAAACACATTGGGACCATAGACTGAGCCAGGGACTCATTGAAGATGTCGGTGAAGACTCCAGTCAGCTGGCCAGCGCAGCGGGCACCCACAGATGCCGTCGAGCCCTGGAGCTTTCCTGATATTGACCCACTGCAGCACTCTGCGGACATTGTGCACTGCAATGGTAATGACAACACCGCTCTTCATCAGCAGGCTGTGTTGTCACCAGCGTTAGCACAATCAGCCTTAAAACAGGTGTAGAATGGATTAAGTTCGTTGGTGAACACAGAGTTGGTGTTTGCAGTCGCACTGGATCTGCTTTTAAAGTCCATAATTGTACGTAGTTTGTGCCCATGAACCAGTGGTTTATGGCTGGCAAAAGTCTTTATTGTTACCCTGATATAATATAATTTTCAAACATTCCTACAAAGCTAATGAATACATCCACAAACTCATTGTTGTCGTCTGTGCATAACCCAGTCTACACCATGGAGCGTGTCCTGCAGTGTTGCTTCTGACTGGGCAGACCAGAGCTTCCAGACAAAACTGTTGCTTATATTCTGGCATGTGGAAAACAGCGTTATGGTCTGATCTCCTAAACGGCTGCTTATACTGCATGTAACAGTAATCAAATGTGTTCGCTCTTCTGGTTATACACATAACGTGTTGATAAAGATTAGGCATAAATTGTGTGATGATGGCTTTGTCCCCCACTACAATGATCGCTACGTCCAGGTGTTGGGTTTGAGTCACACTAACATTGTGTATACACTAACATTGTGTATTTTAAACAAAGCCATACCTTTGTCCACTTGAAGTGGAATGTAGACCACTGTGGTGTTAACCAAGCTGAAGTCATGAGGCAGGTAAAATGTACAGCAGTTTAGCGTTAAATAATCCAGATGAGGTGAGCAGGAGCGAGAGAGAGCAGAAACCTCTTTGCCTCACACCACTTGTTGTTCACCATTAAACAGATTCCCCCCACATTTAGATTTGTTAGCCTCTGCTGTTCTGTCCATGCGGCTCATGGAAAAGGAGTTACTGCTTGATCTGGCACTAGGAGGAACAGTCACGTTTCAGTAAAACACAGAATGTTGCAGTCCCTCATGTCCCATTGTAAAGTCACTTTTGCTCTGAGATTGTCCAGCAACTGTACGTTTGTGAGCAGAATGCTGAACAGTGAAGGGTGATGGGCTTGCTTCCTCAGTCTGTTTTGCACACCGGCGAGGTTCCCCCAGTGTTTTCATTGTTTGTTGTTGAGGGCCTTGCCCCTGCATCCTTTGTCTTCATGCACTCCGGAGTATTTCAGCTGGCCAAAACAGATTGGGTTACAAAGTTCAGAAGCCATGCGTGAAACTTGATTCCTAATGTCCTGAAACATTGCGCTATCAAAAACCACTAAACCGATTGTTGTATGGGCATGAAAGATGGTACAAAGTAAATTTTAAATAAAATCACAGGTCAAAAACACTCTGAGCGATCAGAAAGTCATCTGGATGTAGTTATGCCATCTTGTATAATCTAAATGTTGTGGTATCTGTCTAAAATAGAATGAAATCTAGGTAGTTAGTGTAGAGCTCAGTGTATTCAGTGTTACTTTTGTAGTGCACCATCTATTGGAATGTATTTATAATGCATGTAGTAATTAAATGCATTGTACTTTTCATTCCAACAGATGGTGTAGCACAGACATTTGTATTAACAAAATGCATTGCATTTTTCAGTCCAACAGATGGCATGTTACAAACATTAGAACTGCCAAAGACATAGCAACCAGACAGACACTTAGATACAAAGACACTCTTATTATTAAGGTGGATTAAAGTATAAAAGACAGTTACGTTGAGTTATTTGACATATATTCTGACAAAGTCTCTGCATTCAAAGGATCTTGCTTCTTTGGAACACATACTACCAAGTTCCAGTTTGCAAGTTAATCAATGCAAACTGAATGACTATAGTTTTGTTGCCTTAATATTCAACATCATGTAAATTCTGGAAATACTTATATACACCCATCTCAGAATCCAGATGTTATGACATTGATACGTTGAAGTGTTACTGTGAGAGCCTGAACTAGCCAGGATATAGCAACAAAAGCAAACGAAAACTGGAGCAGCACTGGACATTGGGTAATAACAATAATGACCTTATCAACTTATAAACACAATTGGAATGGTAGGCACCAAGCACCTGACTATGGGAGAAGAGAATAATGGTGCATGAGATGATTGGTGAGCAGTGGAGATTTGCAAATGTCTTTATGTGAAAGTCTGGTTTAGTTTAAGCTAGTGTGAGTTAGTAACAATGTTTGTCTTGTTCCATCAATCTTGTTTCTGAATGTTTTAATCAATCCCCCCAACTATGCTGTGAAATCGATCAGATCCGGTCGATGGTTGATCACTGACTTTTCTTAAAAAGCCAGGGCCTTACTAACCACTACCTTGGCTTCCCCTTTTGTCAACAATAACAACATGCCACATTTATAGTATGTAGTTGCAACATTGTGATTATATTGAAATCAAGATACAAAATACAAGGCTGATTCTTGTGTGCACAGTTCTCAAGCACATGACAAGTACAAAACCACGTAATTCACACAAACGACAGTTAACAGTCCAACAAATATTAATCCCAAAGATATTCCGGTTCAATTCATAATCAAATGAAACACAGTTGAATGCCATAAGGAAGCTTCAAAAATAAAAAAACACATTTTATTCCCACCGACTCCTCTACAGCCTGCAAGCAGTCCAGTTCTGCAGAATAACCTTTCCTAACTTGCCTCACCACAACAAGTATCCATTTCTGGATGGTACAAAGCTGGCATCCATCCTAGTAGGTTGAATTTCCTCCAGGTTCTCTCTTCCACCTATTGGTAAATCACTCTTGTGTTTGAAAATTCCTCCTTGTTTGGGACTTCCCATTGGCCAGTCCCTAGTAAATCTTCATCCATTAAAGGTACAGATCTTACCTCCACTTTGGAGCAATTCAATATAGTCAAACAATCAGACAAGCAATAAGGGGAGACAACAACACCAAAGACAACACTGATTTGGCAACTGCTACAGTTTGATAGAGGTTATATTCCTATATATTTTTTATGCAGTTGCTATTACTAGATGTTCAGATCTTTCAATTATTACACACTGCAAAAAAGCTTAGCTAAAAAATAAGATATAAACACTGAATTTCAGGAGAAAATGATTTACTATTAATTAAATTATCTGTCCATGCAGCAAAATAATTTAACTTGCCAAGACATCTTAAAATAAGTTAGTTCCAGTCTAGAAATAAGAAAACTCTGATAAGTGTTCAAAGGTTTGAAATAAGTAGAAAATGCAGTTTTTTAGCACAAATTACCTGAGATTAGACTTTCTACAGTGGAAATACACTGAATACTAGAAAATACTTTTTAATTTAGTTATTTTGCATTCTTAATTTTAGCACACTGAAAGATGAAGGCCAAGGAACAAGAGAATAAATCACTAACATAAGTGGAAAATTCTTAATACCAGAGGAGAATGATTGTTCTGTTACTTGAAACAAGTTAGCTCATCTTGAAATAGGTAGTCCAATATTTAATCTCAGAGCATACATCTTAAAACAGGAATTTTTTTTACAAAAATCACAGGACATGCACTAGACCATTTGACCTCTGCAAAGTTTTATTGTTAACACTCTGAATTGAATGGAACCCACCAAGAGCTGCCCCTCAGTTTTATTGACTTCACCACCAACTTTAACACCATATAGCTGTTATTGCTGGGAGATTAGGGGATATGTAAAGTTTAATTATTAAGGTGGGTGTCCATTTTGTATCTAAGACAGGCAGGCCGCAGTTTATCTGTAAGAATGGATGGTCAGCAAAATAAATATATTAAATTATAAAGACATTTTTCAGACATACCACCTATGGAATTTCTTGTATGATTCTGGAATCATGGAATGGGTTTGTGGTGGACTACAGGAGTTATACAGAGGTCTGTTGATTAGTGCAGAATTCCAGTCTTCTTTCAAGGAGAATAATTTGAGGAGTTTCAGGTGTGTAAATACTTTGACAGTGCTTTCTGTGGCATCTCAAGTCATTTGGCATAGTTGCTTTCTGCATATGTTCTATGAGTTTGTGGTTATAAATATATTCTTTCATGCTTTTTATCTCTTAACAAGAGATGCCAACAGACTTAACACCTTAATCAAGAAGATTGGCTCTTTCTCTGCCTCCAGAAAGTCCTCTTTGGATGCAGAGAATAGGATATTACCTGTGTATGCTGTCACAAATGACTAATCCCCTGTGCATGTCAACTTGCATGGCATCTTCAGCACTAGGCTGATTTTACAATAGTGTTCTAGGTGGTGCTAAAACAAAACCTTTACAGAGCTCAAAAGTTTACTAAAATAATTTCTTGAATGATGTAATCAGACCCAAAAGACAAAAGTAAAAAATTAAAGACTTATTAATTGTTTACTAAACAATAAAACAGTAAAGTATAACTTTAATAAACTATAATAATAATCATTTATGAAACTGCCATAAAAAAGAAATAAGGTATTAAATAAAAAAACTAAATATTTCTAGTAATAATTATGCAAGAAATCGAGGACAGTACAGTAAACAAACACAAAAAATTAATAGTATAAATGGAAATAAAAAAGCACAGAATTTAGTTAAAACAATTTTATGTTTGTTTCAGTC
>JANRMT010049043.1:0-11422 GCA_026402145.1 Polypterus bichir lapradei
ATTGAAACAAATAATGATAATCGAATCCTTGATCACAGCAACACTCAATAACACTCACAAAAAATTACTGTATATTGACAATCATGTTACGTTATTTCTAAAATGTTCCGTTTTCTTTTTCATAGCTTCCTTAACACACTACGTCTCCGTTGCGAATATATATATATGCCTCGATCTACATACTCTCAAATACTGTAGATAAGCCACACACCGTGGCGCAATTGTAGAGGCTTTGCCTCTATCGCCTACGTCGAGGTTCGATTCCCGAGAGTGGATGTACTGAGTGTGTACGCGCGCTTCTCGGTTCATTTTAACCTCGCATCTCCTTGGTTTGAGACGTATGACAAAATATGCGGTTAACGCAGAATCATGTTACGTTATTTTTAAAATATTTCCTATTCTTAGCACAAGCACAGCTGAGAAGCTTCGATGCATGTACTCCATAACAAAAAATAACACATTTAATCACACTTTCAATTCCAAGCAAAGGGGAACTTTTGTCAATGCATGATTTCCTGGTACATCGATTACACTGATGCACACATCACAGCTACACAAATGTTACAGTCGGATGAAGCGCGTTCCTACGACTGATCGGAGGAAAATTTAATTTAAAAAAGCTACCTGAGCGAAGCCTTGATAAAAGCATGGTTTTGTGCACAGTGAAAAGCAAGCAAAATTAGATGCATTACAGAAAGCGGACTTTGTGGCTCTTACTGGGGATCATTGGACTTCCGTGACCGTTAGTAATTCTAATTACATCTAATTACAAAATGTTCAATGATCACACTGTTTTAGCCTAATGTACAAAATAGTTTTGGCTAAGGTTACTCAGAGTTTAAAGATTAAGTTGGTCAAATTACCTTTTATGTTTCTGACTTATTTTTTTAAGAAGAAAAACTGCACTTTATGTTGAAATTTTCATTATTATTATTTAAAGACAATACCATTCTGAAAATGTACTTAAAAGTACTTAAACTACCACTTTATTTTTAAGTCTGCCCAATTTTAACCAGGGATGATATTTTTGTTTCTGTTTTGAATTCAAATACAGTTTAAAAGCATTTTTTTTTTCAGAAATTAAAAGAGCTTGAGTTTACAATATTCATGTCCATGTCTATTATTTGATTCTGTCGCCCACTAAAACCCTTTTAAATTAAAAAAACACATTTGCGATTTGGGGCAAATTTACGTGTGCGATTACATACGATTAATCAAGATTAATTATTACACAGCCTCTAATTAATTGGATTAATTTTTTTAATCGAGTCCCACCCCTAATATATATATGTAGATATATATGTAGATTTGTATATATATATGTGTATATACAGTATATATGTAGATATGTATATGTGTATATATGTATATATATGTGTTTGTGTGTGTATATATATATGTGTATATATGTATATATATTTATATGTATATGTATATATATATATATATATATATATGATGTGTGTATATATATGTTTATATATGTGTGTGTGTGTGTGTGAGTGTATATATATATGCCAGCAACACTCATGACAATGACAAAACAATTATATTGTCAATCATGTTACGTTATTATTAAAATGTTTCCTTTTCTTTTTACTTCTCTGCTGCCAAACGCAGGTATTTTGCTATGTATATATATATATAGAGAGAGAGAGACAGAGAGAGAGAGAGAGAGAGAGAGAGATATGACAACAACACTCATATCAATGACAAAACAATTACATTAACAATCATGTTACGTTATTTTTAAAATATTTCCTTTTCTTTTTCATAACTTCTTTAACACACTACTTCTCCGCTGCGAAGCGCGGGTATTCTGCTAGTATTTAATAAGATGCTTTAACTCCTATCATCATGAAAATGATATCACGTATACATCTCAGTATTTTAGTTATTCAGAGAGCTGTAATATCATGAATGTAATGGATTCTGTGTCCTGTTGGAGGTAGAGAAAGCCAGTTTAAGAAGCACGTAGTGATTCACACACATAGAGCACATAGAACATCAAATACAAAACAAAGCATTTAATGTACTACTTTAGTTACGATGGGATTTGAGAAACTAGTAAATTAAAGGATTTTAAGATTAAGTTTATGATGTTCTACTTTAATGACCAAATAAACTACATAATTAAAGTGGAAAATTTGAGATTAAAGTTGACATTTCCTGCTTTTTTCCCTCTGTGTGCCTTTTTTTTTTCTCTGTACCCTAATAAGCTTTCATATGACACTCAGACGGTGGGCTACGACTCGCCTTTTCACAGCAACTTTGATATGCGACTCTTTTTTTATTTCAGGCACTGTGCGACTTTGTGAACTTGAGCTTTCGAGTTTCTCTGACACGCTATGTCACTCGATCAGATTCCTTTTCTTGTTTTCACCACTGTTTAAACCAACAAATAGTACTTTTTTCCTTGCCTCCACTTGGTATGCCCTGAAATTGTTCTGTTTTTCCTCGTGGTTTTGCCATTGTCTTTTCACAGAATGCTGAGCTTAAGGGCTATTAATATTGATTTACATATTCAAAGAGGCATAATTCTGGAAGGATTTGGGGCGGGACAGCAGGCGTGTGCACGTGCGTTACTTTTCACGCTGATTGGGATTTATGTAGCGGAAGAACTTGGAAGTTTGCATATGCACAGATTCCTGCATCTGGATTTTTCTGTGCGTACGAACATTCCCGTTTTGTACTTACGCCATGTTATAGTGTGAGTTCTACGCACGGTGTTATACATGAGGCCCCAGTACTGGGATAAATGGCTCCCCGAGCTCCAGTTTGTCCTGAACACCACGTTGCATGAAGCCACAGGTGAGACGCCTGCATTGGTTGCGCTGGGCAGAAAGCTGAGGGGCCCACTTGACCGACTCCTTCCCAGAGCCCCTAGTCCAGAAATCGCCCTTTACAATAACCTAGCTAAGTTTGAGGAATTTTGGCAGAGAGCTCAACAGAGGTTAGTGGGTTTGACATCCAGACATGCCAAGTTATATAATGCTCGGCGTAAGGAAGCGCACTTTCAACTGGGCGATTTAGTCTGGATTAGAGCCCACCATCTTTTGGATGCCAGTAAAAGATTCTCCACCAAGCTCGCACCTAAATGGTTAGGTCCAGCAACAATCATATCCAAAACAGGTCCAGTCAATTTCCAATTCAGAGGGGCATCAGCACTCACTCCAAGACTGATACGATTCATGTGGCCAATATCAAGCCGTACTTCGGCCCTTCCTTGTCCAAGTTTGGGGAGGGGGAAATGTAGCAGGGCTACATAATAATAACTATTTGTTTTCTGTCTATGCTGAGCGCATTTTGTTTTCATCGTCCCATTTGCTATGCTATATGTGTGTAAAAGTAAATGTTGTCCCCGTAAGATAAAAGGGAAAGGATGATGAAGGGAGACTGCAACCCCGAGATGGAAATTACCTGTTGTTTTCTACCAATTACATCTGGTACTGTCATTATTTAAACTAGAGGAGCATAAAGGAGCGAGGAGAGAGTGAGAGTGAGAGAAACAGAACGAAGATCGTGAGAAGGAAGGAGCCATTATTTACAGTGATTTCCACCCATCATCCTGTTTATTGTGCCATTCTATTACTTGCTTTTTTCAAGATCCAGATCAACATTTATGGCAACCTGTGCAGAGAAACCACGGGGTTTGGATTCACACAAACCATTGCTGGGGACACATACGGTGAGGTCATTTTTGTATTGCCAGGAGGAAGCAAGGTATCACATCAGCCACTTGTCAATATCCGCCGGACTTCTACAGCTTTGGGACTCTCTTATCATATACAGTACATTTCACCTGCTGTTTTTTATCAATCTGTGTTTGTGTTTAAGTGCTGTGATAATTTATTTATTGTTTAGGGGCAAGGGAGGGTTTTTGTAAATAATATTATTGTTGAACATCTGTGCACTCGTGTATATAATATATACAGTATATAAATATTCATGGGTGTCATTGGGATAGTGGTGGTTTGTGTGCACTTACCTATTTTTGAATATTCATCTGTCTTTGTGTGTATATATACTTATCACTTACAATATATCTGCATTTGATTTTACATTTCTGTCTAATATTTGCTTGTTATTTCATCATGTCGGGGAAAAAAAGGACTCTGAGTACAGTTTGTTATCATCTTGAGAGTCTTCAGGCTAGCCGAAGCAAAAGTCTTGGTAGTGTAGTGGCCGATCTGGGAAAAGGGGTCGGTCGCTACATAGTTACGTGACAAACGTTCACACAATTGTTAAGAACATACCTGAAAAAAAAATTTAAAAATAAGAAGTGTAAACATATGCCTGTGTAGTGCAAGACAGTTTAAGAAATACTGATTGAATCTTGAGTTACACACAAGCTATATGGAATAATAGTGCAAGACATCGCCAGAGAGCCAAGCCTGGGCAGGAACAGCTGAATGAATCATTTATGAGCTTGGGTTGTACCCCACTGGCCCTTAGCACAGAAATGCCACTGGTCCCCACGCAACACAAATACGATACATGTGTAAAAATCCCGTAATTCACTACATGTATTCTTCTGCCAAAAACTGAGTTATGGGGAGTAAATACCTATTTCTGGCATTTATTGGTGTTGATGAATGACAAAAAAATGTGATTCAAATGCATTAAAGAGAATTAGGGATACATTCATTTGAATTGTCCTGTCCATTGTCAGCTAATGAATGTAAACAAAGTGGTCAACTATTTTTGTCATGGACAAGTGACTAAACAGCTGGGCATCTAGCAGTGTGGTGCTGATGCTGTCCTTGCCTTGGTTCTGTTTCCTCTGAAATGTCATGCATTTATGTTCCCAGTGGGCAATGCAGTTTGAAGAAATATGATACAATTACAAGACTGCAAGATCCTTACAGCCATCCATTTTCAGAATGTGCTTTTTCCATTAAAGGGCATGTTGTGTCAACAGCATTGCACAAAAGGCAGGAACCAGTCCTTGATAACACAGCAGTCTATCCCAATGCCCACTAACTCAGATACTCATTAACACTGGATCTTTTTAGAGTTTCACGTCAGCCTGACCGGCACGACTCTGGTATCTGGTAAGGAAGCCATCTGGTAAAAACCCAAGCATACACAGAGAAACAAAACCCAGTTACCTCAAACTCCAAAACAGAGCAAACCAGTATATCAGTGTTTGAACTAAGATTAGTCAGTCAGTCATTATCCAACCCGCTACATCCTAACACAGGGTCACGGGGGTCTGCTGGAACCAATCCCACCCAACACAGGGCGCAAGGCAGGAACAAATCCCTGGTAGGGTGCCAACCCACCGCAGGGTGCACACACACACACACACCAAGCACACACTAGGGACAATTTAGGATCGCCAATGCACCTAACCTGCATGTCTTTGGACTGTGGGAGGAAACCGGAGCATCCAGAGGAAACCCACGCAGACACGGGGAGTACATGCAAACTCCACGCAGGGAGGGCCTGGGAAGCAAACCCAGGTCTCCTTACTGCAAGGCAGCAGCGCTACCACTGCACCACCATGCCGCCCTCGAACTAAGATTAAAAGATGCAAAATAAGTCTGATTATTTTCAAAGATGGAATAATCTGTCTACTGTAAATTCAAGATTTATGTCTCACAGTCCACTAGGAATGCAACACAATAACTAGTCATTAAAACAATTTGGTAAAATATTTTGTACTAACTGAAGGTATAGGTATGAAAATATTTTCAAACAGAACAATTAAAATATAGATGCTGTCATGCATGCACATCTGTGGATCTCCCTCTGGGCTCTTGTGAAGCAGGTATTACCACCACAGCACCAAGAAATGGCAGGGGAGGGCACTTGACTCCGCCCCTTCCGGTCTCCCACCTTTAAAACCTGCTGCTACGGAACCAGAAGGAGGTGGTCTGTTCTGAACCAACTGCACCATTGATCGGAGCTCCCCAAAACCTGATGAAGCGTTATATGAAAACACTTTTACAAAAATTAACCCTTCACCCACGCCCACTATCACTTTTAGGAAAGGGACACAACCTGAAAATATAAATGGCAGTGGATTATTGATTATGTACGATAATTTACTGCTTAAGGCCCTGCTACCTTCATTAAGATCAGAGATTGTAACTGCTTTACTAAGTATCATGATATTTTGGTCAAACCTATGGTTAAATCAGCCTGAAAGCTATAATGGTCCACGGAGGAAAGGAAATGTTTAATTAAAAACAAAATCAAAGTTTTAGAATGACTGTGATGCTAGAAAGGGATTGCAGTGCATTTGGATTTTGAGCATGGGAGGAAATTCCAAGAGACTGCTATACTTGAAGGCAACTTATCTTATATATTTATTGACCACAAACATGAAAGAATTCCCTCATTCCCAGATGTAAAACAAACTGAAAACCTGCAAATTGCAGACAGTAAGTCTACCAATTGGAGAGTGTAGTCCATAGGTGTAAACCGAAAGATGTATGTATGAATAATGGGAGATCTGAAAATCGAGAGTACATTGTATGAGAAGGATTTAGGAGTCATAGTGGACTCTAAGCTATCGACCTCCCGACTGTGTTCAGAAGCCATTAAGGAGGCTAACAGAATGTTAGGTTATATAGCACGATGTGTGGAGTACAAGTCCAAGGAGGTTATGATAAAGATTTATAATGCACTGGTGAGGCCTTATCTGGAGTATTGTGTGCAGTTTTGTTCTTCAGGCTACATAAAGGACATAGCAGGGCCAGAAAAGGTCCAGAGACGAGTAACTAGGCTGATTCCAGAGCTACAGGGGATGAATTATGAAGAAAGATTAAAAGAGCTGAGCCAATACAGTTTAAACAAAAGAAGATTAAGAGGTGACATGATTGAAGTGTTTAAAATTATGAAGGGAATTAGTACAGTGGATCGAGACTGTTATTCTAAAATGAGTTCATCAAGAACACAGGGAGACAGTTGGAAATTTGTTAAGGATAAATTTCACACAAACATTTGGAATTTTTTCTTTACACAGAGAACCACAGACACTTGGAATAAGCTACCAAGTAGCCTGATAGACAGTAACACTTTAGGAACTTTCAACACTAAACTGGATGATGTTTTTTTAGAAGAATTAAGTGGCTAGGACTGGCAGGCTTTGTTGGGCTGAATGGCCTGTCCTCATCTAGAATGATCTAATGTTCTAATTAAAGGAAACATTTTAGTGCAAGAGGAAGCTGCACTAATACGAGACACATCTATTACTTTAACATAGACATATTACTACATACAGTATAACACTGAGCCAGCAGTCTGAAACAGCAGTTAATGCTCCTCTTCTCCCTCCTCCATTATTGTACATTATTTCTAACCCCGTCTATGTGTCTATATGGAGTTTGCATCTATTCCCGGTGTCTTCAATCAGAGCATACAATATATTTAATTATCCGTTATCCACCCCTTTTCAAACCCACTTAAATGTTAAGGGCACAAGTCTACTGCTAGACATAATCACACACACACGCAACTCAGAACTGCCAGAAAAGCACACATCCATTTTTGTCAAGTTTACCACAAGTTCACCATACAAACATACTCTGCTAAACTGCCTCAAAATTGAAATCTCAAACAACCTTTCACAGCTTTGTGTTGATTTCTTACTAGATAATGTGCTATGACTTTCCCAGCACTTTGCACATACTGTACAGTATATAATGATGTTTATAAATTTATGAAAGCCTTTCACTGCCATAATCATATCTAGCACAGGTTTCTCCTTTGCTTGTCGGCTTTCTGAGCTGAATTAAGTGTGCTGCAAACCACATGGATAGGTTAGTTTATAGTATACAGAAAATGACAGGCCTACCAGAAAACAAACCAGAACTGATAACTACCTACAGGTTCACTTACTAGTATTGTGCCAGGGGAGATGGCGTCCATTTTAGCAGCACTGAGCATAAGGTAGGAAGAAGCCACTCTGTTGCAAGGTATATGATGGACACACATTGACATTCATGTGCACTTGGCCAAATTATAGCCTTCCTCAGTGGAGATCCGTGTAACTGAAGGAAAACTTACACATCCTATCACACCAGTCATGACTCAAAGTGGGATCCAAATACCATGAGGGAACATGCTATCTGGCCATGCCACAATGCTGCCACAAAACTGATTATAAGCATAGAAACTGAAACTGGATTTTAAAATGTTTAAATATTTTACAGATAACATGTATAAGTAAATATTAGTGTATGCATATGCCAACAAGCTGTGAAGTGTTTCGATGTATAAGAGATAAATAAAAGAGGAAATATATATGGGGATAAGTCACAAATGTGTAAATAAAGCGCATGCAGTATTTATGTGAAGAGCTAAACATGGCATCTTTCTCATTTTGCTTTCTAGTGACTGATGTTAACTGACTTTCTCAAACGCTGCCTCCATCAGTATGATTAGAGAGAGAGAGAGACATAATCCTACAGTATATTGATTTGCTTATCATTCATTTGCTGCATTGTGTCCAATAATCAAGATAAGAAAAACTTTCAACTATAAATGGATCCAGATTCTGCAGTGATTGCACCATGAATGACACAATGTCAAGCAAATCAACAATTGTTCAAATAAAAAGGCTGTGCTTCTCTGATTGTACCATTCACTGTTTCGAAAAGAAGCACTCAGGATGGCTCAAGACATTTTAAACCTTTAAACTCTGAAAGATGCACTTTCTTCTAAGGGCCTTATCCTTTCATGAAAGAGGTGCCTTGCTTGGTAATAGTTTTTTACTAAACATCAGAATAAATGCAAAAAAAAAAAAAATTCCAATCCATCTATTTTAAAACAACTTATTTCCAGTTGTGTAGGGCCACAGCAGCTGAAGCCTACTGTAGCAGCACCAAGCACATATAAGTAACCAGCCCTGGACATACACACACCTACACTCGCAATGGGGACAATTACATGCACATTTTTAGTATGTGGGGTCAAACCAAAGTACCTGAAGAAACATTTATGCAGCCATGAAGAGATAATGCAAAGTCCACAAGGATAGAGACACCTGGTCCAGAACTCTGGAGCTGTCAGGTGTGAGCAACAGCCAAGAAGTCACTATGCCACAGAAAATGTGTGATGTGAATTGAAGTATCCCAGAATTAATATCACCATCTAATGCAGAAAAGCACCATGCACTGTACAGACCCTAGTTTAATATAAGACAACAATACAAGCCATTTCATTTTTTTCCATGCACCCGTATTCTTGATAATAACAGAATACCACAGTACTCGAAAACAGACAGTCATTATTGCCAGAGCAACCCTAGTCACTACTGGAAACTTGTTCAGGCCATATCCTGTTTATGCCGCTGTCCACATGAATTGATCGTTGTATGTGAACGATGACATCAGACGGGCAGGCAATCAACAAAACTGCACTTTGTCTTGAATTCTCTTGCTTAAGCCAATCACTGAAATACTTAAATATTCAAACTCATTCTTACAAAGTTTTACTTACCACTGCTAAATAAAAATATTTAAAAATATAAATTTTGAAAACTAAAAATGCTAATGTTTTTAACCTATTAAATAATGCAAAACATAAATGAATATGTTAATTTAAACTTTTTACCAACCTTGTTACACTAAGAAGAAACTACAGCAACAAGAATTCCGGATGCTGTTTACTTAACATTTATGAGTATTTGCATCCAAATTCAAAGAGAATAACAGTTACTAGGACATTTGATTAAAATTATTCACACCCTCAAAAATGTTTTTAGATTTAGATTTGAATAAGCAAATAAAGTCTGTACAGTATGTATCACATTTAAAAAATATATATACAGTATATATATTTGTAGCTAGAGATCCACAAAGGGAGAAAATGTCATGTAACTTAAAAGTTTTTTATTCCTAAGTTTTCAACAACCTACTAGGTGCCATCATCAGTGGAAAATGATTAGACATAAAGGAATCAAAGGTAATATATAGCAAGTGAAGGGTAGTGGCATAAGGGAGGGGTGGACTGATAAGCTGGGGTTTGGAAGGTGTTGGTCATAAAGTATTTTTATTATTTGGATGTTCTTCTTTTCAAGCCTGCATATGCTGGGTCCAAGTGTCTGTTAAAAGTATTTTCATTAGAGAGCCAAGCTCTCTGGCAGTCTTGGTATTAGCCCTGAATTTTACTTTCACAGTGTTGGACTTGAACTCACCTAAGATATATGGCTAATTTTCTCCCTTCGTGGATCTCTAGCGACAAATATTCAAACCATATCACAGACCTTTGCCTCCATATTATATATATAGATAGATAGATAGATAGATAGTGTGAACTGGGCCCCGGACACAGACAGACGGATATTGTTGTTTCACCACACACCGTTTATTTACAACTATTTACAATAAATACGTGCACTCAGACACCCCAGTGCCTTCTGCACTGATTTCCCCAATGTCCAGGCCTCACAGTCCTTGTGCCTTTCTCCTCTGGCCGCCTCCTGTCCTCTCTCCAGCTCTGCCAACTACCTCCCGACATCCACTAATGACTGGAGGGAGGCGGCCCCTCTTATGGGAACCTGGATGGGCTCCAGCTGCTCCCCGGCAATTAATGTTAGCCACACCCCTGTGTGGCAGAAGTGCCGGCTGCGCACCCGGAAGCCGTCCGTGTAGCCCCTGTCGTCTTCCCCCCGGCACTTCCTGGTGTGGCGGAAGTGCCGGGCTCCCGGGATAAATGGGCACTGGGGCGCCGCCTGGCGGTGGCCACGGGTCCCTACAGGGCTGGGCTTCCAAGCCCTTCACCCGCGGCCCCCAACAGAACCAGGACGGACGCCCCCTCGCGGTCTGGAGGAGGCACAAGCCCTCCTCACGTCCTCCTGGGCGTCCCGGCCGGGCTCCAGCCCCGGCCGGGGACCACAATAGATAGTCAGTCATTGTCCAACCCGCTATATCCTAACACATGGTCACGGGGGTCTGCTGGAGCCAATCCCAGTCAACACAGTATATATATGGAAGAGAAGGTCTGTGATACGGTTTGCATATTTGCAGCCGGAGATCCGCAAAGGGAGAAAATGAATCACGTATCATAAAGTAGTTTTTATTCCTGAGCTTTCAGCCCCCGCCAGGGACCTTCATCAGAGGATAATGCTTAGACTTACAAGAATCAAAGGCAATATATAGAAAAAATTACGTGGGTTAGATGGGGGGGCTAAGTCAGTGTGATGGGGGGGGGGGGTATTGGTTGTAAAATTTTATTTATTATGAACATGTTCTTCTTAAGTTTGCATATGCTGGGTTTATGTCCAAATGTCTGTTGAAGACGTTCTTGTTTGATAGCCAAGATTTGGCCAGCTCTCTGGCACTTTTAGTACTTGCCTTAAACCTTACTTGTACATTGTCCCAGTTAAATGTATGTCCTGTAGGTCCCTGGCAGGGGCTGAAAGCTCAGGAATAAAAACTACTTTATGACACATGATTCATTTTCTCCCTTT
>JANRMT010049043.1:11522-24375 GCA_026402145.1 Polypterus bichir lapradei
ATTTTGTATAAATTCCTTATCATCAACATTAGGTGCATAAACATTTATCAAGATCATTTTACAGTTAGATAAGTCTCCCATAACCATTACATATCTCCCTTCAGGATCCAATACTACATCTGATGCTACAAATGGAACAGTTCTATGTATGAGAATTCCCACACCTCTAGTTTTCTTCGTAAAGCTAGAATGGAACATTTGGCCAGTCCAGTCTTTTTGCAGCCGGAACTGATCCTTGCTTATTAAGTGAGTTTCCTGTAAAAATACTATTTTAGCATTTAGACCTGTTAGGTGAGAGAGTACTTTCTTTCTCTTTAATTCGTGATTCAGGCCTTTAACATTCCAGCTTACGAAGTTAACTGTCCCATCATGGAGACACTGATTCTGAGTTTTTGATGTCATTTTATAGTCTTATTATAATTATAAAGACTGAGAGGATAGATTAGGTATAGATCAGGCCTGCTCTCTTTCTCTCCCCCCCTTAACCCCCCACCCTCCCTTTTTGCCTCCCCAAGTGAGGCTAAAACCCACTTTACACAGTCCCAGTCCTCTGACATACCCAGAGACAGAGTACGTCCAAAGCAAAACAAGCTCCGATGCAGCGGCGCTTAAGGGTTAAAAGATAGAGATATCTCTAAAAATAAAAAAAATAAAAAAGGAAAAGAAAAGAAAAAAAAGGAGTTTTACACTTAAAATATATATATAGTCTTCAGCAATTTTAGTGCATTAAGATGATACACCCAGATAATAAACCCAGGGGATGGTATTAAAAATGTGTCTAGAAGAAGCATAACCAGTCTTAATGCAGTAATAGCAATAACAGTAAACCTAGGGTATGATATTGAACAGTCTAGGTTAGGGTAGAGATGAGATAATAAAGAAAAAGAGAAAAATAAATAAATAGATAAATAAATAATTAAGCACAATAAAACATAAACAGATAGCGCCCTAGTAATACTAAGTAATAATGAGAATATATGCTGATAAAAACCCGTATTTTAAAACAAATAGATCAGACAAAAGATTATTAAACTTTGCTTCATCGTTTTAACCGCCATGACTCACTATTATGTATCAGAATAGTCCCGGGATCAGCTTTCTTAATTCTTTTTCTGCTTCTTCCTTGCTAGCGAAGACATAGAATTGACCCTGCCATTCCACTTTCAGTTTTGCCGGATACAGGAGGCTGTATTTCACACTGGCTTGCCGTAGCCGCTGTTTAATATTATAGAAGGATGCGCGTTTAGTAGCTGTTGCTGGAGAGAAGTCAGGGAAGATAAGAATGTGGTTATTTTAAAATATAATATCTTCCTTGTTTCTGAGGAGTGCCATCACCTCTAGCTTAAATGATAATCGCTCAAAACGAACTATAAAAGATCTTGGTCGGGGTCTGACGGTGTTTGGTCCGCGTATGCGGTAAGCCGCTGCTATCTCAGATTCTGCTTTAAAGTCGTCCCCGATTATTTTAGAAAAAAGTTCAGCTGCGAATTTCACAGGGTTTGAACTTTCTCGATTCTCCGGCAGACCTTCAATTCTGACATTATACCTTCTACTGCCATCTTCTAAAGCAGCCAGTCTGTCTCCAAGTTTTTCTCCAAGTTTTTTGCATTCGGAACTGACATTTATTGCTCTTTCTTCGGCACTGGCAGCTGAATGTTCGACCATTTCAATCCGATTCGTGAAAGTCTCCTTGAGATGCTCCAATTGATCAGTAAGCGTGCTCAGTTTAACCGAGTTTTCCTGAATGCGCTCTTCAATTTTTCCCAGCACCTGTCGAAGCTCAAATTGCACCTCTTGACGCAGCCTTTCATTTGCCTGTTGGATTTCCTGTTTCAGGCTGTCATGTGCCTTTGCCCTTGCTATCTCATTAGCCTTCTCGCTTTTCTTTATGTCTTGCGTGAGCTCAACGAGCAACACCTTCAGTTCAGATAGTTCAATTGTGCTTTCTTGTACCGTAGATGAAGCAGCAGACTTTGCTGTAGCCGGTGTCCCCGCTGCTACAGGCTCGCGTAATTGCGCAATTGAAGCCGCGGACTTCGAGGCCCTTTCCAGTTTCATGTGATCTTCTCCAATTGGCGAGCTATCCAGATCTGCACTCACGATCGCACCTTCGCTCCCCTTTTCGCTCTCAGCCGGCGACGATGTAGCGGACCGTGGTCCCGAGGAGTCTGTGCTTTCGCCCATCTGATCCAGGTCTGTCTCTGAAAGGCCGTATCTGGAACCGGGGCTTGCTGATCGCAGCTTGGGTGTAGCTTTAGTTTTCGATTCTTTCGAACCCCCCTTCTTGTTGGCCATGTTTATATGTGCTTACATATACTGTAGCAGTCCCTCTCGGGTTGAATAAATACAGGATATCTCAAGATAATAAGCAAATAATATGAAAAATAACACCACTGCTAGCGGAGCTCCACTTCAGACGTCCATCTCTCGCATCGGACGAGACCAATCTCAATCACCATCTTTCCTAAACAAAATAAGGACTTATTACAATGTGCATCATACAGACCAATTTCACTTTTGAATAATGATGTTAAAATCTTCTCAAAAATCATAGCTAGAAGGATGGAGAAAGTGCTGCCTTCAATAATATCACAAGATCAAACTCGATTTATCAAGGGTCGACACTTATCTTCAAATCTTCAACGCCTGTTTAATGTAATATACTCACCAGTAAAGTCAACTGGCAGTAGGTTTGGGAGTTGATTTTGAGTCCATCTTAAACCTGAAAAGGTTCAATTAGATCATCTTTAATAATACCAGACCATACCAGTATCCCACCTTCATCTTACTGGTGTCTGAGTCAAAGTGGAGCTCTGTGCCCGTTACTGATCCAGCCATGGGCCCATCCATCTGCTCCGTCAAGAGTCACTCTCATCTCATCAGTCCATAAAACCTTTGAAAAATCTGTCTTCACATATTTCTTGGCCCAGTCTTGACGTTTCAACTTTTGTGTCTTGTTCAGTGGTGGTTGGGTTTCAGCCTTCCTTACCTTGGCCATGTCTCTGAGTACTGAATACCTTGTACTTCTGGGCACTCAATATAGGTTGCTGTTCTGGAATATGACAGCACTGGAGGATAATGGGTTCCTGGTAACTTCACGTTTGATTCTTCTCAAATCTTTGGTAGTTATTTTGTGTCTTTTTTCCCCAACACGTTTCTTCTGGCCCTGTTGACTATTTGCAACAAAACGTTTGATGGTTCTGTGATCACGCCCCAATATCTGAGCAATTTCAAGAGTGCTGCATCCCCCTGAAAGACTTTTTACATTTTTTGACTTTTTAGTGTTCGTTAAATCTCTTTTTTGGCCCATTTTACCTGAGGATAACAAGCTGCCTAATAATTAAGCACACCTTGATATAGGGTTTTGATCTCCTCAGGCCACACCCTCCCTCATTACACAAATACACATCACCTGATATGCTTAAATCCAATAACTATTCAAGTTTAGAGTCAGAATACAAAAATAAAAATGATGATATGGTCAAAATACTCACTTGCCTAATAATTGTGCACACAGTGTATTAATTTTGAACCCTAACCCTTTACTAATTCTCTTCTATTCTAGTTCTCTTCTCAGTATCCTGCTGTGGCACTTGGTGCCATTCCTCTACTTCCAAGCTATTTCCTCCCAATGGGAAAGACACCTGAGACACTGGGAAATCAAAAGATGGAACGATTCTGCTGTAATACAGTATTAGAAAAAGTCCAGCATAGACTTTACTGTAGAATACACACAAGCAGGTAGGATTTCAGTTGTCTAGGTCTCCAGGACTGTGACTATGTGGATCTGAACTGAATAAAGTGCTAGTTGCACTTGTACACACACATCCAAAAGTAAACCTAGAACACTGCATGGCCAATGGAGACAGCCCCCGCAGCCAGAAACATACATACTATAAAAACAACATTTTCCTAGATAAGAAATTACATTAGAAAATTAAAAAGAAATTATTTAAGAAAAGGTTGTTGGCTGCTATGAGCATTTTAATGATTAATGGTATTTTTTTTCAGAATCAGAATCACATTTATTGATTGCACTCATACAAGAAATCTGACTCTTTTTTTGTTTTTGACTCTTCACGTTTAGTTGTAGTGGGGCTACATAATAATAAGTGTTTGTTTTTTGTCTATGCTAAGTGCGTTTTATTTCCATCGTCCCATTTGCTATGCTATACAGTAATCCCTCGCTATATCGCGCTTCGACTTTCGCGGCTTCACTCTATTTTATTTTATTTTATATGTAAGCATATCTAAATATATAACACAGATTTTTCGCTGTTTCGCGTGTTTCTGCGAACAATGGGTCTTTTTACTTCTGGTACATGCTTCCTCAGTTGGTTTGCCCAGTTCATACAAGGGACGCTATTGGCGGATGGCTGAAAAGCTACCCAATCAGAGCACGCAGTTAAGTTCCTGTGTGCTGATTGGTTCAGCGACAGAGCGCTGAATTTGATTCCGTTGCGCTGAAGTCTCGTCTCGCTCATTCAGTATCAATGTGTTTCGCTGTGTAAAGAGTTAACTTTTGTGCTCTTTTGTGTTTATCTTTGTGCATAGTCAAAGCCCTTCGTTATGGCTCTAAAACGAACTGCTCCTGCTACTGGTTCAGGGGCCGTGTCCAAACACCAACGGAAGATGCTAACTGCTGCCGAAAAGGTAAAAGTTTTGAAAATGTTGAAGGAAGGGAACAGCTACAGCACTGTAGGATGCCATTATGGCATCAATGAGTCCACGATTCTTTTTATTTAAAAAGGAGGAAAAGAATATAAGATCTACGACCGCAGTGTCCTTTAATCAGGGCGCAAAACGAGTTGTAAGTGGACGTAATATGCCGGTAGTCCAGATGGAATCTGCTTTAGGGATTTGGATTGAAGGCTGCCGGAAAAAGAACAACGGCGATGCTACACAGTCGCCTGAAGAGGCTCCTTTAGAAGAGCTGTAACGTTCTCCTTTGTTGTGCAGTTGTCAAGTTGTCACGTCATTGTTGGTGAGTAACCATAATTAATTTTTTACGTACAGTACTTAGTACATGTACGTACGTTTAGTGTTAACGTACACACATTTTACTGTATACAATTTTTCTTGCATTGTACGTATTTATTGCTGGTGGCCTGTCTATCATAATGGCTGTAACATATGTAATATCGGAGACGCTTGATATCTTTAAAATAATATTTAGGTTTTACTGTATATAAACAGTGTATTTACATACATAATTTCAACAAATCTTACTTAATATCTAAGAGAATACAAAGGGTTTATGGTGTATAACTGTGCGGGAAATGTTTATGAGTGTGGGACAGTTTATAAGGGCTTAAAATATATAAAAATAACCATACGAACATATGGTTTTTACTTCACGGATTTTCACCTTTCATGGGGGGTTCTGGAACAAAACCCTCGCGATCGACGAAGGATCATTGTATGTGTGTATAAGTAAATGTTGTCCCTGTAAGATAAAAGGGGAATGATGATGAAGGGAGACCGCAACCCCGAGACAGAAATTACCTGTTGTTTTCGACCAATTACATCTGGGACTGTCATTATTTAAACTAGAGGAGCGTAAAGGAGCAAGGAGAGAGTGAAAGAGAGAGAGAAAGAGAACGAAGACCGTGAGAAGGAAGGAGCCATTATTTACAGTCATTTCCACCCATCATCCCGTTAATTGTGCCATTCCATTACTTGCTTTTTTCAAAATCCAGATCAACAATTATGGCAACCTGTTCAGAGAAACATTCACACCAACCATTGCTGAAAACATATGCAATCAGGTTGTTTTTGTATTTTCAGGAGGAAGCAAGGTATCACATCAGCCTCACTTATCAGGACTCACTTATTATATACATTTCATCTTCTGTTTATTATCAATCTTTCTTCGTGTTTATGTGCTGTGATAATTTGTTTATTGTTTAGGGGCAAGGGAGGGAATTTTGTAAATAAAATTATTGTTGAATATCTGTGCGCTTATATATATATATATATACCCCTCCTCGGACCGCCACCTTATCGTGGTGGAGGGGTTTGCATGTCCCAATGATCCTAGGACCTCTGTTGTCCGGGGCTTTATGCACCCAAGGCAAACTGGTCCTAGGTGAGGGATGAGACAAAGAGCGGTTCAATAGATCTTCTATGACGAATAAAAAATTTGGATGGCGTTTTCCCTTGCCTGGACGCGGGTCACTGGGGCCCCCCTCTGGAGCCAGGCCTGGAGGTGGGGCTTGATGGCGAGCGCCTGGTGGCCGGGCCTGCACCCATGGGGCTCGGCCAGGCACAGCCCGAAGAGGCAACATGGGTCCCCCTTCTCATGGGCTCACCACCTATGGGAGGGCCCAAGGAGGTCAGGTGCAGTGTGAGTTGGGTGGCGGCCGAAGGCGGAGACCTTGGCGGTCCGATCCTCGGCTACAGAAGCTGGCTCTTGGGATGTGGAATGTCACCTCTCTGAAGGGGAAGGAGCCTGAGCTAGTGCGCGAGGTCGAGAGGTTCCAGCTAGATATAGTCGGGCGCACCTCAACGCACAGCTTGGACTCTGGAAACAATCATCTTGAGAGGGGCTGGACTCTCTACCACTCTATATATATATATATATATAAATATTCACGGGTGTCATTGGGATAGTGGTGGTTTGTGAGCACTTACATATTATTGAATATTCATCTGTCTTCGTGTGTATATATACTAATCACTTACAATATCTGCATTTGAATTTACATTCCTGTCTACTGTTTGCTTGTTATTTCGTAGTGTCAGGGGAAAAAAAGGACAATCTATAAGGAGTATGGTTTGTTATTGTCTTGAGAGTCTTCAGGCTAGCCGAAGCAAAAGTCTTGGTAGTGTAGAGGCCGGTCTGGAAAAAGGGGTCGGTCGTTACATAAGTGGTGCCCTCTCTGAGCACTCTCTTTCTGAGAAAAGATCTCTGGAAATAACATCGCTGTCTGACTTTTTTCCCCCATTTATCAACATGTCTTTTGTGCGTGCTGAGCAGGACAACACTATTGCTTCAATGTGATGTGAGGAAGGAGTAGCCGGGGCACGGCACGTCACGGTCAGAGCGTGTTCAGCGGTGCAGGAGGTGGTGGATTCGTTGCAGTAGCTGTACCTTTAAGATCACCATGTTGGGGGCACAATATAATATCGATGATGTCCTCAACTTGGGTAAGAAGGTGAGGCGTATTTAACTGTCAATCACCTAGCATTCAAAGAGCTTCTGGGGGAGATAGGGCCTCCCTCTTGGAGCCAGTGCAAAGCTGGTGGCTGACGACGAAGAAGAACATCAAATACTGGGGATCCTTTTGTCGATCTTTCCTTGCGGCTTTTCTTCCTGAAGACTACGAATCCGTACTGGAAGAAAAACTGTGATCCATGGTGCAACTGCCTTCGCAATTCATCCAAGACTTCGCCTATGAATACTGGGCTTTGTGTTTGAAATGGCGGCCAGCTATGTCTGAAGAAGAGGTGGTCCACTGCATCCTGAATGCCTGCAACCCGCGGTTAGCTGGGGGTCTCAGGGGGGTTGTGGGGTCGGTGGAAGACTTGGTGAAGGTGGGCTTGCAAGTGGAACGGGACAGGGGAAAGTCCAAAATGTACTGGAATTAGGTGCAAGCCAGTACACAAGAAACCCAGTTGCTAAAACCTCAGTGAGCCAAGCCTTGCTGGTCGGAAGTCGATTTTGCCATTATGCAAGCAAGTACATCCCTCCTGATCGTCCCAGTGAAGCTGCGGGGGTGGCAAGTGGATGCAATGGTGGATACTGGGTGCCATCACACCTTGATACAATACAGCAATTGGAAGAAGATTGGTTGACAAGTCATCTGCCCAGTCTTTCCAATTCCTATTGGCATATGGGAGTGAACACGAGGCCCTGAGCAAAGTCCCCTTGAGGTACAGTGTTCTCGCCACCACCTGGGAGATGGAGACTTATCTCCTGGATGACCAGCATAGGTCTGTCCCGTCATCTTCCAGAGACTACATCAAGCGCACCTCATGCTGAACACCAAAAAGTGTACCTTCATTCAACCCCACATCTGCTTCCTCGGGCACATTCTTTCATCGGGGGGGGGGGGTCACTGTTGACCCCAAGAAGACCTTGGACATCCGGGACTACCCCATGCCCACGGATTTGAAATCACTATAATGTTTCCTTGGGTTAATGGGGTGGTATCGCAAGTTTATTCCCAGGATGGCTGATATAGCGGTTCCCTTGAATTATTTAAGAGAAAAAGATGTCCTGTGGGAGTGGACAAATGAGTGCCAGGACGCGGTTGAGCAGCTTAAAATCCATCTTCAAAAGCCACCTGTTCTGGACCAGCCAAATCCACAGCTCACATTTCAGGTACAGATGGATGCCAGCAACCTGGGGCTCGGTGCCGTGCTGACACAGAGAAACCATCAGAAAGAATATGTCATCACCTATGCGTCTTGGACATTGCACAGCACTGAGCTGAATTATTTGACGGCGGAGAAAGAATGTTTGGCCGTCATATGGGCTATGGAAACAATTGAGACATTATTTGGAGGGGGTTGAATTTGATGTGTATACAGATCATTACACTCTGACCTGGGTTTTTAACTGCCCTAAGACCTCCTCCTGACTAACCAGGTGGGTACTCCGCCTCCAAAACTTTTCTTTCAAGTTGACCTATCGGAAGGCCTGTGGCAACATTGTGCCTGATGCTCTATCCAGGGTGTCAGAGCCACCAGGGATGGTTTGTATGGCATAGGTGAAGAAGGTCCTCCCTCTGCCAACAAGCCTTCAAGTTCTGTCACAAGCCCAAGCCGCCAGTCCCTTTTGTCAAGACATCAGGAAGGGACTGGAACATCAGCGCACCGACCAGATCCACTTCATGGACCTCCAGGGAGTCCTGTATAGATCTATTCCACCCTCCCTTGAGGGTCTACAGCAACAATTAGTGGTTCCGGGGGTGCTCATCCCTGAAGTTTTAAATTACTATCATGACAGCCCTTTGAGCGGTCACCTTGGAAGGATGAAGACGCTACTGAAGATCTTGGGGGTCATGTGGTGGCTGTTTGTCCAAAAAGACGAGTACCACCATGTGAAGGAGTACCAGGTCTGCCAGAAGATCAAGAACCCACCTGGTAAACTGGCAGGATTACTGCAGTCGACAATCGCTGATGGACTGGGGGAGACTTTGGGAGTCGACCTGATGGGGCCATTTCCAATTACCAGCTCGAGGAAGATTGTCCTGATGGTAGTAGTTGATTATTTTTCGAAGTGGGTGGAGCCGTATTGACAGACGCAAGAGCCAGCAAGATATGCTCCACCCTGAAGAACAAAATATTAACCCGCTTGGGGGTGCTAAAGAACATCGTTTCAGACCGGGGTCCGTAGTTCATGAGCTCTGTTTTAGATGAACTCTATCCAACCTGGGGAGTGAAGAAAAGCTTGATGACTGCTTACCATCCCCAGGCCAACATGTCAGAGTGAGTGAACCAGACCCTGAGGAGTATGACTGCCTCCTATGTGGGTGAACATCATCAGGGGCCTCATGTATAAACGGTGCGTACGCAAAGAAATGTTGCGTAAGAACGTTTCCACATTCAAATCGCAGCGTATATAACCTAAACTTGGCGTAAAGCCACGCACTTTTCCACGGTACCTCATACCCTGTCGTACACAAGTTCTCCGCTCGGTTTTACAGACTGGCGGCACCCAGCGTCAAAGCAGTGCTACTATTCCCGTGTGGTTTATCTTTCTGTTTCAGATCCACATTACTGATGCAGCTTTATAAATACACTGAAATTAAGCGCATATTGCTTATTAGTTTAATGCATGTGATTGTAATTAACCTGTAACAATATAATGGTCCACAGAATGGTCAAACTATTCTATATACCATAGCTGCTTCGTGTTGTTACTCTCACTGCACCTTCTTCTTCTTCTTTCAGCTGCTCCCGTTAGGGGTTGGCACAGCGGATCACCTTTTTCATATTACTCTCACTGCACCACTCGGAGCAGCTGATCAGAAAGAGAATTATCGGTATACAACATCAAGCACACGCTGCCTCAGCCATGCTGTCTATTGAACTGCTTCTCACACGGCAAACGCTTCAAAACCTTTACTGTACGGACTTTGCAGTTCAGAAACAGTTTCATCCCAAGAGCTCTAAACGCAATCAATCAGTCCATCAACTGCTCCTTGTAGACCTGTTTGTTCTTATAAGTACAATTACCTCACTGTAAACTTGCGATACAGTTATAATATTGCACAACCTGAGCCACTTTATAAAGCGCATATTTACATATGATGATGATATCATTTTTAAGATGAAATGCAGCAAAATATGTTTATTATATTATACAGACACAACTTTAACTTTATTTAAATAATCTATATTGGTAATAATTAAAGGACACGGTGTCGCTACACTAGCAAGGATCTGGCACTCCGTTCACGGATTGTTCCTGTATGCCTCGCACTGTATGCTTCACTGGGACTGGCGTGAAGGACAGAATAATTAAACATATACTACTACGAAGATATTTCAATGTTCCTTAAAGGTTTTGAAGAATCGGCGTTATAAGCTTACAGATGGCTTAACGTCTATTACAGAGCTGATTGTGTGGCAATTGGGTATTTGGAGAAAGAAAAGGAAGGACAGGAATTGGAGGTTAGTAGGTTTGAAAAAGACAGTACTGCTGCAATAAATTATTCTATTGAAGGTCGTGCACAATCACTGCATCGCCGTGTTCCCATCTATACTAATAAACGGCAAAGCCCTCACTGACTCACTCACTCACTGACTGACTGACTGACTGACTGACTGACTGACTCATCACTAATTCTCCAACTTCCCGTGTAGGTAGAAGGCTGAAATTTGGCAGGCTTATTCCTTACAGCTTCCTTACAAAAGTTGGGCAGGTTTCATTTCGAAATTCTACGCGTAATGGTCATAACTGGAAGCTGTTTTTCTCCATTTACTGTAATGGAGATGAGCTTGAAACCCGTGGGGGCGGAGTTTTGTGTGACATCATCACGCCTCCCACGTAATCACGCAGTACGTAGAAAACCAGGAAGAGGCCCAAAAAGCGCTGAAGAAAACATGCATTATATAATTGAGAAGGCAGCGAAACAATAAGAAGCGAGCGAGTGACATATACAACCATATTCATGAGTTCTGCTACTTCGGAAACAAAGCATGATGTAAACCTAAACTTTAAATTAAGTTCATAGACAGGCTGCTGCTGCCGTTTGTAATTTAGTGCCTGCCCATATAAGGCCGTCCGTCAGCGGTAATCCAATAGCAAACTGCCACGGGTAAATATTCATGGGTGAAGGACTGTGCTTATGCAGAGGAAGATGAGATGGTCAGGGTGGTGTTTGGAACAAACTCAGCGAAACTGCGAGAGAAAGTTTTAAGTGCCGGGACTTCGGTAACATTAAATACAGCCATGGACATAGCACGAGATGGCAGCAGCACAGCTAGGAAACTTCGATGCATGTACACCGAGCAGCTCACGTGAACTGACGCAGTGCACAGACAAAAAGCAACAGTTCCGAAGAGCGCTGAACAAAAACCGAATTACACAATTGAAAAGGCAGCAAAAAAATATGAAGCGCGTGATACATACAAGCATATTCATAAATGCAGCTACTGCGGAAACAAAGCACACGGTGGAAAAAGTCAATGTCCCGCTAAAGGAAGACAGTGTAAAAAAAAAAACCCGTGCATGCAGTGTGTCAGGTCTCAGATAAAGAAGAAGACGAGCTGTTTATTGATGCAGTAAGAAACGAATCGATGAATGAAACCTGTCTTCTTTACAACGATTGACAAACACGGAATGTAACTTGAACACAACACATCCTACAAATACCAACCTGATTGAAAGAAATAATGATAATCAAATCCTTGATGACAGCAACACTCAGTAAAACTCACAAAACAATTACTGTATATTGACAGTCATGTTACGTTATTTTTAAAATGTTCCCTTTTCTTTTTCATAGCTTCTTTAACACACTACGTCTCCGCTGCGATACGCGGGTATATATATATGTATATATATACCCCGATCAACATACTCGAATAATGGATACTTTATTCGCCATCAATGATTGTTTTGGTAAAGCCATACTCAGTGTATTCATTAGATGAACGGTAAAAAAGTAAGAGCGAGGGGAGGATGACTTATTGAGACACGCAGGCAAAACCACAATAGCACGCGGGCTCATGTACGAAAAAATATATCTTTTCAAGTTCTATTTAGTCCATATGTGTCAAACTCAAGGCCCGCAGGCCACATCCGGCCCGGCATGTAATTATATCCGGCCCGCGAGATCATTTTATATACTGTATTATGGTTATTAATGGCCCAGGTATATGAAGCGCTGGTAACACAATAAACTACAGATCCCATAATGCAGCGCTTCAGCTGCCTTGCCGAACACTTACCGCGTTAATCAAGTCTAGGTTATGATGCTACAAGTTACTGCGAAACTAGCCCACACAATGCCGAAGAGAAAAGTTGATTCTGAAAATAGAGCCTTTAAAAACCGATGGGAGGCTGAGTATATGTTTACTGACATTGCCGGTAAACCCGTGTGTCTCATTTGTGGAGCTAATGTGGCTGTAATTACAGAATTTAATCTTTACAACGACTGACAAACACAGAATGTAACTTGAACACAACACATCGTACAAATACGACCCTGATTGAAACAAATAATGATAATCGAATCCTTAACCACAGCAACACTCACAAAGCAATTACTGTATATTGACAATCATGTTACGTTATTTTTAAAATGAACGGTTCCATTGCTTACCATGTGTTTACTACGCGCGACCAAAACTCTAAATGTGTGTAGTCCCTTAGTCAACGTTCAACTTGCATGTTTCA
>JANRMT010049062.1:0-12640 GCA_026402145.1 Polypterus bichir lapradei
TCATGTATTTATACTCAGACAATGACCGTGACTTGCGTATGTTTACAATATAGCATTATAAAGTGCCACATGAGAAGTTGGGCATCAAACTAAAAGGAGGAACTGCAAACGGAGTGGCTGACGTTAAGACTGGTGTTTTTATACATATATATCAAAATAAATTGAATAGGAATGTAAGTAACAAGCAGTTTACTTTTGCAGATGATACCAAGCTAGGTGCATTATCAGATAATCTAGAATTTGTTGAATCATTCCAGAAGGACTTAGACCACATAAAGACTTTGGCAGATGAAATTTAACTCAAGTAAATGTAAAGTATGTAGAAAGTAAAAATGTTAGGTTTGGAAAACAATGGGAGGCCTGAAAATCGAAAGTACACCTTATGAGAAGGATTTAGGAGTCATACTGGACTTGGCACTGTCAACTGCCAGACAGTGTGCAGAAGCCATTAAGAAGGCTAACTGAATGTCAGGTTATATAGCACCTTGATGTGTGGAGTAAAAGTCTAAAGAGGTTCTGCTCAATCTTTATAATGCACTGGTGTAGCCTAATCTGGAGTACTGGGTCCAGTTTCGGTCTCCAGGCTACAAAAAGGACATAAAAGCACTAGAAAAGTGACCAGGATGATTCCAGGGCTACAGGGGATGAGTTATGAGGAATGATTAAAGGAGCTGAGGCTTCTCAGTTTAAGCAAAAGAAGATTAAGACGTGACCTGACTGAGGTGTTTAAAATTATGAAGGGAATTAGTACAGTGGATTAAGACTTTTTTTTTTTTTAACATGAGTTCATTAGGAACATAGGGACACAGTAGGAAGGATTAAGGGTAAATTTTGCACAAACATTAGGAAGCTTTTATTTTACACAGAGAACCACAGACATCTGGGATAAGCCACCAAGTAGTGAGGTAGACAGTTGGACTTTTAAGGACTTTCAAAACTATAGACTTATTTTAGGAGAAATAAGTGGATAGGACTGGCAGGTTTAGTTGGGCTAAATGGCCTGTTCTCATATAGATTGTTCTAGTGAACCTGGTTGGTAATCATTACAACCTGCCTGAAGAAAGGGCCTGAGCTGCCTCGAAAGCTTGCATATTGTAATCTGTTGAGTTAGCCAATAAAAGGTGTCACTTTGCTCGACTAATCACAGAATGCCAAAGAAATAAAAAAAAAAAAAATTCAAAAAATACTTTAATTTGCAAAATGAAAATTCTCATCTGTAAATTCTATCCAAGAGAGAGACATTTATGAGGGTTATCCTTACCACTTCCAGTGCGCTTCAACTCCATTTCTTGCATGTGAATTTTACTAGGAGTCATGCGAATGGGAACAGGATGGACAATTGCAGTGTCCTATAAAGAAAAAGAGTTCCCATGTTTAAAGTCTAGAGAGAAGATATCATTTACATATAACACATACATTAAACAATGGCACAAATTTCACTGGCTAGTCAGTATTTTATTTAAAGATATACAAAAACATTATCAACTGCTTTATTAGTTTGCAGAGAGCAATACAATGAAACACTTCTCTCTATTCATTTTAAGTATATAATGTGAAAATAATTCTTAAAGTTAATTGCTTCAGCAGGTGAAAAATCAGATTGTTCAAATGGCTACAAAACTGAAAATAGCAAAAAGGCATAGGCAAGCAAAATCTTAGTTTGGCATCACCATCAGGCCATGCGTTTTAGACAGGCAGTATCACTCAAGTATCACAGGGTTAATTACATAATTAATATTGAACAAGCACACTATGTGATTGACTTACAGGATCAGCTGGTGCAATGTTAGAATCAAATTGGGTCAGAGTTTGTGAGCTTGAAGAGCGTTCACTAAAAGTCTCCCACTGCTGAACAGACAGAGCAGAGACAAATCAGCATGACTCAAATTACAGAAGAGTTCAGATGATTGAGGTTTAATACATAGCAAACAATTGTCTTACACTAAGCAGTGCAGTTACATAAAATCAACTATTAGTAAATTGGGAAATAGTTTATTTGCCGATGTTGTTAGTAAAAAAGTTTTGAAAAAATTAAGGTCTTCAAATAGAGTTATGTATTTACTGGAAAAAAAACAGACTTAAAACTAACAAAACATATCATTCTTCTTCCTTAATTTTCATTATTTTAAATTACTTAGACTTACATCACCAAATCAAATCTCTTAAATACATGTCAAAAAAATTATGGTAAAAATGTTCATTGCTGTCAATATTTTATATAAGGACTAGATACATGTTTGCAATCCAGCTTTCACAGAATTTGATTACTGAGCT
Organism: Polypterus bichir lapradei; assembly: GCA_026402145.1. Taxonomy (NCBI): domain Eukaryota; kingdom Metazoa; phylum Chordata; class Cladistia; order Polypteriformes; family Polypteridae; genus Polypterus; species Polypterus bichir. The sequence continues at coordinate 2,275 of JANRMT010049062.1, forward strand.
CTGAAAAAATTAGGTCACTAATTCAGACATAAAACTATAGACGACATCCACAGTAGCATGCAATGAGTACTTTCAGAGTAAGAGTAAAACCAAATAGAAAAGCTATACCTCTGAGACTTTGAGATGTAGTTCATTACAGACTAATATGCCCTAGTGACACTGATGATGCTTAAAATGTGTTCAGTCTTCATCACACAAACTCAAAAATGTTGGGTCTGGTCAAGTATAACAAATGCCCCAATAAATTAATACTTCATAAAATGCAAGTTGAATAATTTTTAGCATGATTATAGAACACTCGATACATTATACAACATAAAAGACTTTGTGCTTCTTTTTTGGGGTTTCTAGTTCTAGTCATCAATTTTTGGTAAGGTCGGTCAGTTCTTCCAGATGGTTCATGGCATTTTTAGTAAAGATCACAAATACAAAGCATCACCCTAGCCAACAATTATTTATGAAAATTAAGAACGTATATTATATTCAGAACATATATTACTGTATGTATATGTTTTCTGTAAATTACAAACAATTGTTTTTTGGAAAACTGTGTATATGAAGAAAGTCTTTTAAAACCCTTTTTCATTTTATGAACCACAGTGCAGCTGAATTTTCACATATACAAAGACTGGAGCGATTTTCAAATACATGCCGCTAGTCCTAATATCCAATTACCTTTCTTAGTCAATCCAAATACATCTAGCTGCAGCCAGCAGAACTAAGAAGGGAGGGAAATTAAGGATTGGGATGGAAGCTTTTAGGTGGCAGTGCTGGACAGATGGTGCATGGCTAGACTTTAAAATGGGACTGGATACTCGGCAGGGCTGAATGTTGCTTCTGCACAATCTCAGTCAGTCATTCTCTCTCCTGATGTTGCATTCATGTACTTATTTTTAGAGAGTTTGGAAAGCTCTAAAAGACTGAAAAGCTATTCCTCTGAATGTGAAACTTGAAGCAATACATAAAATAAATTATTAAACAGAAATAAACGAATGGTAAACATCTGATTAGGGTTTGTTTTGATGACTATTTTTATTATATTTCCAGTAGTTAGAGGTTATTTGAGTAAAAATTGGGAATTAGGTTTTAGGGTCAATGACTTTGCCAGTTCTTTTCCACTAAAATGAATGGCAATTATGTGTTTACATACAGAAAATTTCAAAGGGTTTTTCAGGAATGGATTAGCTTTGCAATGCAGAGGAAACCTGCTTCTAAAAACCAGCAAAATTCAATACACAGAAAAAGAATTCACTTGGCTGGCATGAATTAACACAGTCTCCATGCTTATCATCATTAAATTTTGGAGTTTATATTATCATTTACATCAGCAAAATGTCTAAATGTGATTTGAATGGAAAATCTAATGAACAGTATACACATGAAATTGGAATAAAAAGGAAATAACATGAGTTGAAGTAATTACAAACATAAATCCCTAAGAACTGTTTGAAAAGTTTGATACAAAAAAAAAAAGAAATAAGCACTAAGAGAAGGCCTGCATATTTGTATTGTCTAGTGACAGTAGCCAGACAATCTGGACACTTTAGGTCTGCTATATTGTAACAACTGTAACAAATGACAATCATCAAAACATTAATAGAAAGGATGTTAATTGGAGCCTAGTAGAATACTACACATATTTATGAAACTATATATTTAAACAGTATATTAACACAAAGATGGCGTGAGCATGTGTATTGTGTTGTGTGTGTGTGTGGGAATTGGTGGAGGTTATCAGTAAAATACACACACACTGGAAACTGGATTTACAAATGACAAATCTCAATATTTTAAACAAGAAAAAGTTCTGCTTTGAAGGGCTAAAAAAGTTTAACTAATTACTTCATGCATACAATTCCTGATTGGTTGAATTAAAATTATTTTAGGGAAATCATAGTGTTATAGATGACACACACACACACACACACACAATTAAAGAAAATAGGCCAAACAAAACTAATATTTTCAAACCTCATTGCTCTGGTTTAACTCTGGCCAAGTTTGGTTTAAAGACGGCATAGATGGCGATTTGCTGGGTGGGGCTTCTACGGGGGAACTTGAATATCCCACTTCGGCATTCTGGTCACTCACTTCTGCAAAACAATGAAAGCACACATGCTTGTGTAAGATTGTGAAGGGGTCTTTTATGGAAAAAATACAATGACAATTCTGATAGTCATGACAAACTTCATTTGAAACTCTCTGCAGCTATTTACATAGTAATTAAATAAAAAAACAATTCATACAGTTGAATCCAAATAAAAATTACTGTGTCATACTGCATAGCATGGTACTCAGTTTAGCTTAGTGACTTTATTATAGTAGTTATTGGCACACACTGGATGGACTAGAGGAATGTATAAAAAATAAAACATGTTTATTTTACTCAAATTCAGCAGTAGTGATACCTTTGTATCCTGTGCCATTATCAAGATGAAAACGCACATAAACAAGTGCATTTGTACCCTCAAAATCAAAAACTGCCAAACAATGTTTTCAGTAAATGTCCAAAGCATAATGCGAACCAAAACACTCCCTTGTAATATAAAGAAAAGTATCTCCCTTCTTTAGAAATACAAAAAATTAATGTTAAAAGTTAGCAAATTTCACTTATATCATGAAATATCTGTTGCTCTTAACTGCAGACGTGCTGCTGTTGTGTTCCAAACAAAGTTATTTCTGCAGTGTCACCTATAGAATATTGGGAATCCTCTTCCTTAGTTAACCAAGGTGCCTAACAGCTAATTTCCATGAAGCAATAAAAAAAACAAAAATAGGCAAAGTACGAGATGAGACTTTTCTGTGGCACTTTCATGTTGTTGATCCAGCAAGTTTATTTCTTAAACTAATTTTCCAGAAGCTTTAATCCCATAAAGGCAGACACAAGAAATCAGCTCACAGTTTTACAAGTCATTTCAATGCCACCTACTGTACATGTGTGCTGTATGTACATGCTTTCAAATAATCATGAGTGATTTTGCCAGTTTTATTCCCTCCTGTTCAAAATTTGTGCTGGTCCAAAGTGTGTAACAGACAGAACAAGACACAAAGTGCATGCTGATTATGTCAGCTTCTGCATGTTGAGAATCTGAACATCTCGACTCCACTTGAATAAGTCAGCGTATAAGCATGCTTATAAACAGGAATGTGTCTCTGTGTGTGTGTGTGTGTGTGTGCATGCAGACTATCCTGTCCAACTGAAAGCAACTCTCCATGTGCCAAGGTGCTTTAGGAAAGGCTACTCCTTTTTAAAAGATAAGAGGATATTGCAGATGGCAAAAGCAGTTATTCAACCAAAAATTCAAATATGCTTTTCTTAAAAGTAATGCATGAATGTGAGACGTGGGATCTGAAAACGTCTACAATTTTAGACAATTATATTGACCTTAATGAACATTTGAAATGTTCACTGTGATCTGTACTGCAGACTCAAATTTGAACTTCATATATGAATGGGGCAGCCCTAATCACTGAGGTTATTTTTTTTTGGGGGCCAAAGGTCAGATATCGGTGCATTAAACAAAATTGTTAGAAACCACACAAGTTTTTGCAATGATATGATTTACACAAAAATATACTTGAAATGAGAGCAACTAGCATTCTGTGTCAAAGTAAGTTAAAGATGAAAACAAAAAGGCAAAGTCCTCTCACACCTGGTGGAAATGGGATTGTTGACACCTAGCTGACTAAAAAGTTTGGCGGGGGGGCGGGGGATGTTGGAAAGTGCTGGAAAAATGCTAGCCCAGCTCAACCAAACTGTACTGCCATTGTGCAAACAGAGAAACCAGAGACACAGCCCAGTGAGACAGGACAATCTTCAGGAAGGAAGAAGGCTGCTATTGGTAAGTTGTACTCAACTGCAAAAAGACAAAAAGATCTTTTATTCAGGAAGAAAGATTTTCTGCTTCTTCATGTTTCTTAAAGATAAAAAAGAATGAAGAAGTAACATGGTGCAAAATACAAACAAAACAGAGACCAGCCATACATAAAAATAATAATGAGGAAAACACACACCAAACAAATCCTAGGAAAATAGCCCAAAAATCATATATACATAAATATACACCTTGCTTCCTGAAGCATACGTCATTTTGTTGGCAGGTAACAGAAGATATGAATTAGAAAACAAAACTAATGTACAACAATTATAAGAATATAATTTATCATATATTTGAAGAACAGAGCAAATTTCATTATATCATGAACAAGAGTTTTTTTTTGAAGAAATGCACTGTCTTCTTTTGCAGCAAATATTTACTTTACCTCTATACAGAAAACATTCTCCCAATGTTCAACAGGATAATCCATGAACACCATGTGTAACTGATTTGAACTTTATTATTGTTGAGGTATGAACATCAGGAGTCTGTTGAAAATTCTACAATTGCTTAAACTGCACTTTATTATATCTGTATGCATACAACAAGCAATGTGATTTTATATGAAGACAGTCGCACAGTCTTCTTTTGTATAGTTGTGAAGTGGGGCACTGCATCCGACTCATGAAAACACCACTCAACATATGGGTAAAGTGGCATGGGGCAATGGAGGCTGTAAATCACAAGTAGCAGATAATCAATAATGAAAGCATTTTGAAGATAAAAGTCAACTTAAGGAACACTTTTAGAAAGCAAATACTTTTTCATGCACAAGCAGTGCTTACATTTTGGCTGTTATTTTATCAAAATGAAAGCTGCTCTTTATGAAAGACCCATTTACACAAGATATAATATTTAAGCTTCAGCACCTCAAATCCAGAAGACCGAAAAATAAAGCTCCTTTTTAAAAATAAGCCGCGCTTAATGTGGTGACAAGTACTGGCTTTTTTTATTGAGCTCCCAAAAACCACCAAAATGCCTTCATTACAACACGTTTCTTGAAGCGTGTTAAATGGCTTGGTAAGGGCGCTCAATATTTTGTGCAAAGCATAACATCTGCCCAAATCGCAATAATCCTAGACCATACACTGCCTGCTCCAATCAGGTTTTTTTTTTTTTTTTTTTTATGGCAGAAACCAATCATCAATTTCATTAAAAGAATTCAATTCTGATAGCATATTATTAAAATATGTTGTTAAAATAAACTACAATAAATAAAACCTCCTAAAAATTCACACTTTAACACATGTACACAAAATAGTTATCAATAATACACATGGTATAAAAGAAGATACAACTGATTATGAATTTTTCTTCTGACGTTTTAAGATATTGATTTTTCAATGACAGAACACAGAGTTTTACAAGTTTACAGGACAAACTGGGGCATAATTTGATTGAATCTTTATACTACTATCTGAGACAGCTCAGAAGCAACTGCAGAAAAATGATCTGTATTACTATTAGGTCGCCATAATGAACATGTTGATTCAGATCAGTAATGCTGAATTCTCCTACTTTACCCAAAACAAAAGATTTTCAGTTTACGGTCATGTGCTGACTGACACCTCCCTTCGAGACCGGCCATTTGGCTGTATGTCAAATTGGGAGGATGTCGGTCACAAAGTGTACAGGTCATTGTGGGTCTGATATGGGCCAACAATACGCCTACTTCAATTGCCGGGACAGAGCAGCACAAGCTGATCTTCAAGCCTGGCAGGCCATACGCCAGGTCCATGTAAGAGAAGGCGGTATGGGCTGAATGACATTATCCACCAATCAGCTCTGATCAAAACAAACCTTAAATGGCCCTCAAAAACCCTGAAACAGAAGACCCTGTGAAGAAAAATTAACAAAAGATTTGTTGCTGTTCACCAGGCATTTCTGTCAAAGATTTGTTGGCGTTTACAAGGCATTTCTTTCATCTTGATGGCAGAAAAAAAAAACACCTGCATAGATCAGAAGCAAAAAAAGATGTGCCAGCTGCGTGATGCACAACTTAAAAAAAGACGCTCCGAGTCATGGCCAAACAGGGCCCTGAACATTGGAACTCTGTAAGTGCACCTTAAACTTGTGGCTAGTTTGTGGCCACTTGTTGGTTGCAGCATCAGTATAGGAAGGAAGACTGCTACCTCTAAAGCTCCACCACTGCTTTTCTCACTGCTTTTAGGCAAAGTGTATCATTCTATTGCTGGCAGTGCTGCCACAAGTATACGATAAACTTGTGACCTTTAGTTGCTGGTTCAGACAATTTCTAGAACATTACCCTATTTTTCTATGGCCCTCAGCCCTAAATACAAATGGCCTCAAGTCACGTGGCTGTACAATCATTAATGAAATTTAATCCTCTCTGCAGATTCTGAGCAATATGCATATTCATAAAAATTAAATGGGCACATTTTCATTTATGCAAATGCTCTTCTCCACTACAAAACTCAGTGATAAAAAAAAAAAAAAATTAGCAGCTCCCAACCGATCTAGATGTCCTGTTCTAAAGGAATTTAGTGATTCAAAAATGAATGTTCATTGTACATACGTGACTGATGCAATTTTCATGAACTTTTAGTAAGAATTTTAAAAGTAAACAAGTTTCAGAAGAGACATTTTTAATCTGTTTTCCTTAAGTTCCCCTTAAGTGGTATTCCCCTTAAATATTGCACCATATTTAACCATTTGTTAGGACACTAAATATAAAGCATGGCAAATGAAATGTGCTTAAATGCAATCTTTTAAATCTCATCCAAAGATTAAGACTGAATCTAAACCAATACAGACTGGCTTGTAGCAAATAAAAGCACTTGAAGGTTAATAAATTCTACATACAGTGCTGATTCATGTAATCTTAAAGAGTAGTGCCACTAGTCAAAGTTGCTTTCAAATTTGTAATTTCATTCATTATTCAAAATTTTTTTTTTTTTTAAACAAAAAATACAGTTGGAGACACCTTTGACATAGTTATTAGTAGGACTGCAATATACTACTTTCAATTGTTTCACTATTTAATATATCATATTGAAACAAAAAAGTAAATTACTCAGCGACTTCACGGAAATGTTAAGGGTTTAATGTTAAACCCCTTCATTAAACAAAGGAGGCAAAACTTTTTTTTTTTTTTCCAAAAAATAAAATGAGAAAATAAAGGAAAGTTATTGATGTTAACATATTTGCAAGCAGCACATAACAAGACAGTAGTCAAAATGATAGAAAAAGGGGGAAAAAAGGTACATTTTACCTGCTGAGTCATCCAGATCAATAAGCTTTGGCATTAAACTTTCTGGCAGCTTTTCTGGCAGGTCATAACCATTTTTTCTGGCTACAACTAAGTGGAAAGCAGCACAGAATTCATCTAGTGTTAAAGCCCCATCTTTGTCAAAGTCTGAAAGTTCCCTACAAAAAAGAAAATCTATAAGCACATCATTTTATTTAACGAACAAAACAGCAGATTAATATTGCAGCAAATAATTAGTGCTAATGAATAAAAAATACATTAAAATGCCATATTGTTGAAGAGTATGTTATGTTTATGCAAAGATGACCGTACTTGTGGTCAAAGTTATATACACATTATTCCACTGCAATAGTGTAATAACTGATTCAAGTTCTAAAAAGGCAATTTGAAAGTTTTTTTTTTTTCTTTTGGTATCTCAAATTTTCAGTATAAAAATTTGGCACAATTGATTTTCACCATTAGCGCTACAATGAACTTATCAATTTTTCCTAAAAAAAAAAAAAAAAAAAAGGAGTGATTATACAGGAAGCTCCAATGTGATCTTATCCAGTACTAAAAAAGTCACTGCAACTTAAAATGGTACCGAAATGCTCCTCTCTCAAAAAAAATCATATCAGGGCTTCTTCTCTCTTTGTATTCTACCATACTTTCAAAAATAAACAGAATACTATATTTCACTTGTAATTTCCATGTCCTTTTATTATGTGCTTTTACACTATATACATTTACTGGTTACTTACTGATTAACTTAATTTCCTGATATTAATGGCTAAAGGTGAAGTCTTTAACTGGTAACTCCTACACTTAAAACTCTCTGAAACTGACAATGTCTATTTATTGTTCAAATACTCCTAATTACATCAGAAGCAGGGAAGAAATTTTTCACAAATCAAAGATTGTATACTTTCACTTTCATATCAAGAGAATATCATAAGCATAAAGAATCTATATGAAATTAAGACAGTATACCATGCTTCCCCATAAGCAATACATCTTCAAAAAGCAAATCAACAACAGTGTCTTTCTATGAATAAAACATTTGCCCAAACCAAATTTGGTTATTATTTATAACTTTTCACAACAAACACTAAATTGAAATCCTGTGCGGACTATCAAGTGGAAATTTATTTTTATATTCCTTAAAATATCATTGAACACAGCTGCCTTTAGTAGAACCCACTATAAATCAGTTAGACCACATTCACAGTAATACACAGAACTAATAAAAGTCCAATTTCTCTTTTACTTCAACAAGTACACCAATACTTAAAGCTGCTTGACCATGATAAGAATGTGTGTAAAATTTAAGCGTTTAGCATAACCTAAAAAACTTCCTTTGCTAAGAATGTAAGAATGTCTAATTACACATGGAGGGGATGAGACACTTCTGCAAACCATGTAATATAAGACGACAGAATACATACCAAATATGTGAAAGTTCAAGGATAGGTAGCTTCGATTTTGTAAAAAATTCTTTTGCCGCAGACCCTGGTATGGGAGTAACATGAAATAGGAAAAAGGGATGTCATAAGAGTTCTTGTTTATATATTCAAACTGTGTTTACCAATGTCTTTTAACTATAACAATAATTGCATGTTTATTGTCGATTGCTAAATTTATGTCAACAAAACATGGATAGAATTTGGTTTCACATCCGCATATTAGCCAGATTTTTATTATAATGTATTATCTACATGTTGAATAACCAACAGTGGATGCAAGAAAAAGAGTATGCAGACCTCTTCTTGCCCATCAAATTATACTCAATAAGCCTTAATGACAAAGTGAAAATACTTTTGAAAGATGTGCAAATTTACAAAAAAATCAAAAACTGAACTATTCAGACCCTTTGCTCTAGCACTTCAAATTGTGGTCGGGTACATCCTGTTTGCTTTAATTATCCTTGGGATGTGTCAAGAAATTGATTGGAGTCCACCTCTGGCAAACTGAACTGACTGGACACCATTTAAAAAGACACATATGCACCTGTGTATATAAAGATCCTGCAACTCACGCCATATGTCTGGACAAAAATCAAATCAGGAAGTCCAAAGAACACTCTCTAGACCTCTACAGTCAAGCTGTAGTGAGGGATTGTTCAGGGCAAAGGGATTAATCCATTTCTAAAGCTTTTGGTGTTCCCAGGAGCCCAGGTTACATAAGAGTTATGAAATGGAAGAAGTTTAGGACCACCAAGACTCTTTCTAGAGTTGGCCATCTGACTAAACTGAGAAGGACATGGTAATAGAGGTGGACCAAATACCCAATGGTCTCTCTAACAGAGCTTAAGAAATCCTCTGCTAAAATGGGGGAACCTGTCAGAAGGAGGACCGTCTTAATAGAGACAAAAACTGAACTCTTTGGGCATAACTGCAAGCAATATGGAAGTCCAGATGCTGCTCACCACCTACCTAATACCATTCCTATTGTGACATATGGTGGTGGCAGCATCATGCTAGGGGGTGCTTCTCATTACCAAAGGCAGGGAGAAAAACAAGACAGATCTAAGGGAAGAATGAATTCAACCAAATAGAGAGAGGTCCTTGAAAAAATGTCCTTCTCACAACTGGAGACAAGGGCAATGGTTCACCTAACGGTATGACAATGATCCAGAACCTAAAGCCAAGACAATGATGGAGTGACTTCAGGACAAGTCTCTGGGTGTCCTTGAGAGACCAAACCAAATCCCAGACAAATCCCATGGAACATGTGTAGAGAGATCTGAAGATGGTAGTTTACAGAGGCTTCATATTTATTTTAAGAAAACCTGAGAAGATCTACCAGGAAGAATGGAACAAACTGCCCAAATCCAGGTGTGCCAAGTTTTGTCGAGACTTGCCTAAGACAACGAAAAGCCATTACTGCTGACAAGGGGGCTCCTACAAAATACTGAATGAAGGGTTTGAATACTTACATGAAACAGATTTCAGATTTTTTATCTATTTATGTTTTCACTTTGTCATAACAGGTTATTCAGTGTAGACCAGTGTTTCCCAAGCTCAGCCCTGGGGGCAGACTGTGGCTGCAGGTTTTTGTTCTAACCAGCTTCTGTTATTAATTGGACTCCTGGGCTAATTAACAACAACAACATTTATTTATATAGCACGTTTTTATACAAAAAAATGTAGCTCAAATTGCTTTACAAAATGAAGAATAGAAAAATAGAAGACACAATAAAAAATAAACATAAGTCAACATTAATTAACATAGAATAAATAAGGTCCAATGGCCAGGATGGACAGAAAAAACAAAAAAAAAA
>JANRMT010049067.1:0-11915 GCA_026402145.1 Polypterus bichir lapradei
CTCCTTTAGGAGCAAAGATGGGCAGAGGATCGCCAGTTTGCCACCAAGTGCGGGCAAAAATCTTTGAAATGATGAAGAAAAATGTTTCTCAAAGACAGATAGGAAGAGATTTGGGCATTTCTCCCTCTACAGTGCATAACAAAGTGAAAAGAATCAGGGAATCTGGAGAAATTACCGTGCGCAAAGGCCAAGGGCGCAAGCCTAAACTGAATGGCCGTGATCTCCGAGCCCTCAGAAGGCACTGCATTAAAAACCGTCATTCATCAATAAATGATATAACTGCGTGGGCTCAGGACTACTTCAGGAAGTCACTCTCAAGCACTACAGTACGTACTTACATTAGGAAATGCCAGCTAAAACTGTACTGTGCCAAAAGGAAGCCCTATATAAATTGTGTCCAGAAACGGCGTCGACTTCTCTGAGCTCAAAGGCATCTGGGATGGTCCATTGTGCAGTGGAAACGTGTATTGTGGTCAGACGAATCGGTTTTTCACATCTTTTTGGGAAGAAATGGATGCCGTGTGCTGCGGACCAACGAGGAAAAGGACCATCCAGACTGTTTCCAGATACAAGTCCAAAAGCGAGGGTCTGTCATGGTATGGGGTTGTGTCAGTGCCTTCGGCAAAGGTAACTTGCACTTCTGCGATGGCACCATCAATGCTGAGAAGTATATCTCAGTTTTGGAGGAACAAATGCTACCTTCAAGACGACGTCTTTTCCAGGGACGCCCATGCTTATTTCAGCAAGACAATGCCAAACCACATACTGCTCGCATAACAAAGGCATGGCTGCGTATGAAGAGGGTGCGGATGCTTGACTGGCCTGCCTGCAGCCCTGATTTGTCTCCTATAGAGAATGTTTGGCGCATTTTGAAACGTAAAATGCGTCAACGAAGACCCCGTACTGTTGCGCACCTAAAACGTTGTTTGCAGGAAAAATGGGACAAACTAACACCTGCAACACTTAGTCACTTGATTTCTTCAATGCCTAAACGTCTTTTAAGTGTTGTTAAAAGACAGGGCAACTGTACAAAGTGGTAAATGCTGTACTGTCCCAACTTTTTTTGAAATGTGTTGCAAGCCTGAATGGCAAGAATGGATATTTATTTACAAATCAAATGATGTTGACCAAAAAAAACATGAATTATTTTGTGTTCATACTGTCTGCAATGAAATAAAATTTGAGGAGAATTTATAACTTGCTTTTTTCTTTTTTTATTCACATTTTTCACACTGTCCCAACTTTTTCTGATTTGGGGTTGTACAATCACCACAACTAATAAAGAATTTTCTACCTGTTAAGTAAGAGATACATTACCAAAGTCTGCCGGCATGATGGTGAAGCGGTAGAGGGTCAATGCGGTACTGGTTGGTGACGCTTACCAGAGACATCGGAGGTCATCTATCCTTGAGCCACCAGCTGAAACAGCCAGCGTATTCATTTTGAATAGGAGTAGGAGGTAATACTCGCACAGCCCAGTAAATGAGTGGTATGGCACAGGGTTGATTTTGCTGAATCGAGACAGGTTCCGGCAATCTCAGCTTCTGAGGTGGTCTCTTTCAGCAAGAGAGCTTTCATTTCCCTCAGGTGTGTCTGTCTGGCCAGGAGTTGCTGAATCTGAATCTCAAGGGTCCAGAGTTCCTCGATAACATGCTGCATCTCACAGTTGGTCATCTTCTACTTCCACTCCCACTCCAATAGATAGGTTAGGGTTGGCAACTCGGGCCAGAATGTGGAGCTGTGAAGTGGCAGTGCTAAAGCACAATGTTATACTCCATATTAATTTTGAGGAAGTGAGCAATTTTACATAATATTCTTATATTTCATGTATTACTTTTAAGGTTGAGCAAATGAATGTGTGTGTTCTGATATGGTCTGGCATCTCAACCAGAGCCTATTCCTGCATTGCACCTGATGTTGTTGGCTCTGGCAAACAGAAAACTTGTAGTGGAGTTCAAAAGAGCTGCAGATAAAAAACTTTTTATAATTTGTGATATGGTGTCACCACAATCATGTCTAAGTAAGTGGGTGTGTGGCTTAGTTTGTCATATAATATACTAGTGTCCTATCTAGTGTTGATTCCTGCCTTGCGGCCTATATTTTCAGGTGAACTCCAAGCTTTACTTGGAATGAGCTGGTAAAGAAAATGGATAGATGGACTTGTGTTAACAATTCTAAACAGAATATAACATACATGAGTGCCTCGGCTCAGGAATTTGTTCTCCCTGGAATGATGGCAGTGGGGGAAATTGAACCCCCACTGGATGCTGGATTATTTCTGTTGCAATGCTGAAGGAGAACTCAGTTCACATCTTGCCACTGATACCAGCTGTGAAAGGGAGTGCTGCCATGAGTGAGTTCCTGAGCAAAAATAGTGTTGTGACCCGGATTTACTCAGGGTAGGAGTGTGGGTGTCTTGATGGCATGGAGCATAGGTTAAGAGACAGAGAGAGAGGTGAGAGGTGAGAGTGTGTTCTGCTTTATAAGAGGTTCCCTCAAAGTTAGGAACCCAACTAGCTGTTGATTTCACAGAATTCTTTATGACAGCAGCCAAAAAGTTGTCTATGTAATCCAGTGGCCTGAATAAGTTAATTGTGAAAAAATAACTTCAGCTTTAACAATACAGAACTAACCTAGCCTAACCTGTCCCTGTTCAGTTTTATAGAGCTGTCATTAAAAGCATCATCACTTTCTCTATAACAATCTGGTACAGCAAAGCATCTGCTCACTCAAAACATACTTTAAGCTCATTGCAAAGATTCATCAGCAATTGGCTTCTTCTGTCACTCTAGAGAGTGACCAGATACTAACTATTGCCTTGGTTCCTTCAACAATTACCTCACTCTTAGAGTGCATTCTACCAACGGAAAATTATATTTCTGAGCTTATAAGTAAACTCAGTTCCTACAACTCCCAACTTGATCTCATATCCACCAGTCTTAGTAAGGCTTGCCTGCTGTGTCTAACACTAAGATAACAAATATAATCAACAACTGTCTTATATCTGGTATAATTCCTCATTAAAAACTTTGCATATTCTGGAAATGAGCCTGATGACCTCAATAATTATTGGTCTATTTCCAACCTTCTATTTTTTCCAGATTTCTTGAGAAGATAGTTGCCTCCCAATTTCAGTCTTATCTTTTTAAATAATAACCTTTCTGAGTCATCTAGTCATCTAGTATGGTTTATATTCTAAACCCAGCACAGAAACTGCTCTGGTCAAGATCACTAATGACCTCTAATGACAATTTTCCATGCTGTTGACATTAGACTATTATTAATCCTCATTCTTCTTGACCTTAGTTCAGCCTTTGATACAATATCTCACCAACCTGTTGGAGAGCAAAACGTGTTGTTATAGCACGTAGAACCAATTTATTAGCTTCAGCAAAGAGTCTACAGTGCTTTAGCTTGAATGATATAACTATAACTTCTGGAACATCTAGCTAGTGTTAGGGTTTGTGGCCTTGAACATCGATGGCCTGAGAGAAGTGTAGTTACTCAGGGACTTCCACAGGGTTCAGTTTTGGGCCCACTCATGTTTATGTACCTTTTGCCTCTAACCAGCATTTTCTGTCATCGTGGATTTCAATTTCACTGCTATGCTGGTAACACCCAGGTTTATCTATCTACAAAACCAACTTCCCCCACATATTCTCACCACTTGTCTCCATGACATGAAGACATGGATGATGAGCAATTTTATTCAATTGAACAATAATAAAATAAAAGTTCTTCTTATTGGTCCTAAATCAACATTTGCAAAGGTTAACAGATTGTCTGTTTCAGTTGATAATATCAGTATACCAAATTCCAGGCAGAGAAAGAGTCTTGGTGTTATTCTGGACAGTACCCTTTCTTTTTCTTTATATATATATATATATATATAACATTTTGCGGGTTACATCTTTGGAATATTTCCAGACTCTGTTCTACTCCCACACTGCGTAGCACTGAACGTTTGGTTGATGCTTTGGACACATCCTGCATAGTCTATTGCAATGCAAGTCTCTCTGGTATCCCTAATAAACTCTGTCATTGACTGCAATTCAAACAGACTTCTGCAGCCAGAATAATAGTTACAGGTTCTAAGTCCACTGACCACATCTCATCACTACTCTTTTAACTCCACTGGCTCATTTTAAATAAATATTTTAACATGTAAATTCCTACATAATCTTGCCCCTTCCTATCTCACTGACCTTCTACAGATCTACACTCTCTCCCACTCTGTCAGATTCTCATCAGCAGGTCCTGTTTCTGTCTGAGATGTTAAAGTCCACACCATGGGTGTCAGAGCCTTCTCCCATGCTGCACCTATTCTCAGGAACTCTTTTCCCTTTCACACCAGCCAACTGGATTCTATAACACATTTTAAAACTGCTGTTAAAACTTGTCTCTTTAGGTTGGCACTCTCTTTGAGCACATATACTATTGTTTTATTGGTGTCATTGTGTTTGATTTATTTATTTATTGTGCAATGACCTTAAGTATCTTAAAAGGTGCCTTTAAATAAAATGTTTATTACTTTTATTAATCCAACTCATACAGCCCTGATATACCTTCTCTGTTCACAAAGTAAGAAGAATTAAGATTGGCCCCATCAATGGTACAAGCAGAATCCCAAGTAATTACACTTGTAGTGCACCAGTTATCAGTAATGGAGCAACTGTACCTTAGTAATGCCAATGCTGATTTTTGGAAGAGGTTTGCAATCCCTGATGAGACTTGTTTTTTTCCATTAAAACTTGAAACATGCTCATAGTTGTTCTGTATTTTATTTCTGATGAGCCAACCTGTTGTAATAGCATGCAGAAGTAATTTATTAGCCATGGCAAAGAGTCTACAGTGCTCCAGATTGAACAATATAATTATGTTTACTAATGAGATCTGTAAAGATGTGCACAAAGAAACATTCATTACCTTTGCACTCAAAGAGAGTATAAAGCAGACTGTACGTTAGAATGTCATACAGAGGCAGATGAAATGGAAAAAAATCATATATATTTCGTTAGTCAGAAGGAAGAAACTTTGTTCTCAGTAATGTCATTTCAATCAGTCAGAAATGTATAATATCATTTCATTTAATGTGAAGCAGCAATTACACTGCCTTCAGGATAAGCAGGATTGATTGTAATCACAGGCTCTGCTGAATATCAGCATGGTTACTGCTGTCAAAGGTTATACTGTATCTTCTCAGTGTATATCAGGGAATATCTTCTGAGATGGGAAATAACATAATGTAACATTCCTGAACCTGCTGTTGTTTAAAGATTTTTCTATTTTTTTAACTTTACTATGCAGAAAAGTTGAAATACTGGGAAGTATCTTGTCTTTGCACAGCTTGAAACTTCTGTGTCTGAGTTTTGGATAAATTAGCAGCTGTAAACTAATTTTGCATGAGTGTGTCCCGAGACATACTGACAACCTATTCAAGGATGGTTCCTATCTGAAGTTGCCATGATGGACTCCAGCTCTCCATGATGCTAAGTTGAATTAGGGAATTTAATTAACAGAAGGACTGATCAATTTCTTTTTAGTCGCAGTTAATATAAATGTTACCTTCAAATTGTCTCTGAACCGGTGTGGCATTGTGGAGGTAATAATATACAGTACTGCAAATATAAGATCTGATCTTCTGACATAGAAAAATGTTAGTAAGCTCTGTTGATGAGACGCTTGAAAGTGGTCAGGAACCAAAGGCCTGATGAATATTAACATTATAGTTATTATAATGTAGTAGTAGTAGTATGTGGGATACTGATGTCACAGTTGTTAGAACTGTTGCCTTATAGCTGCAGAGACCTGGGTTCAGTTTCTGTCCAGTTTGGGTGTCTTCTTGGGTTTCCTCTGGTTTCCTCCCACATCTTAATGATATACTCTGACTTCTTTTGACTCTCCATGCTTGTTATATTAACCAAATAAGCAAACATGTCTCTATATAAAAGGAGTGTGGGTTTGCAAGTCATGGATCGGCATCTCCATTCAGTGTTGCTGCCTGTCCTGAACCTGGTGCTGCTAGAATGGCCCCCAGCACATCTGTAACAGAAAAAGCAAATATTGAAAGTGAAAGGACTGATGTTACAATATGAGGTTTACTCTAATTGTGTCTACTGGAAGCTGTGACCCTAATCCAAAATTATTAACAAACCAAGATCATGACATCTGGGTTGTGAATACAAGTAATTATAGGACTATTCAAATCAATTAAATTCCATATTTTCTTGTATACAGCTTATCAGCTGTGTTTCTTCAAGGTTTCCACAATTCAATAGCTACTGATTAGTTAAGGTTTAAGCATTAAGTATGATGCATAACTTAGAACATTCCATAGTCCAAGTATCTTTTCTTTTAAAATTTTAGTCAAATTAAAATTTAAAAACATTCACACAAAAATGGCAAGAAAAATAAGAGAACAATTGCATTTCACATACACACACATACAGAAAAGGATTTTTTTTCAATGATGCTGCAGTTTTAGGCTTCTGTATTTTTGTTACCTTTTTTTAAGCTACTACATTGCTAGCGATTCCACTCAAGCATCAGTGGTCAGTGAGTGACCATAACTCATCTTTACTCATCTTGATAGACAAACCTAAGCACAAAAGGTTAGATTTGTGTGCACCCAGGAAACTAATAACAAAAAGGCCACACTTACTTTTATAATTTACTGTCAGCCCTTCATTATATAGCTCTAGGCTGTTTCTGTATCAGCAAACTCTGGATTCAGCTTCTGCACTCCACAGTAGATTCTCATTGCTTAGGAGGATGTGGATGTTAGTTTCTGGACCTTTGCATTGGAAAACCACCTGTAATGAAGTTAGGCGTGGTGCCATCTTGAGTCCAGCCTCATCAAAGGAAAATGATGGGAACAAGCAGGAGTAAAAGTAAATGCATTCATCTAGCTACATGAAAAAAGATAACTGATAACTAATTCTAAGCTGGTATATTTTATGGTAGCAAGAGGGAATCATTGAGGGAAATCTTAAAGACTATGGCAGCAGTACAGACCACCACTACAAAGTGCAACTAAAACCAAGAAAGAGAGCGAATCGGCAGGCCAAAGAAATGCAAATCTCACTCTTCTTCCACGTACACTAGTGAAAATCTCTTTGTGGGCCCTGAAGACCTCACAACAAAGCTTGCCTTCATCTCTTGAGATGACAGAAACAAGGGCTCCTTACTCTGAGGATAATGCTGTTTGGAACCTTATACAGAGAGTAAAGGGAACATTTGTTTCTAGCTGTTACTTTGACTTAAAATGAGAGTAACAATCTGTGAGTCAGGAAATCCCTAGCTTTTATGAGTTTCCATCCTCAAATTTAATAGAAATTATAAAACTGTTAAATCATAAACTCCTTCTATCGGGCTAGTTGCGGCAGATTATCTGCTTCACTGCTGCTTCAGCATGTGTGACATCTCTTTATTCTCCTTTATCAGTATACACACAAAAATATCATTTTTCTGTGGTCGCTGTTTTATGAAAACATTGTATTTGTTTCTCTGTTGAAGACTGTGTGTCAATTATTTACCGAAAATCTCTATGTCTGAACCACAAACAGAGCAAATGAAAGTGTTTACGTGGTTCTTTGCCAATTTGTGAAATTTGTTTATTCGAGTTGCTTTGGTCAAAAACTGAAATTCATCTCCTTTCCCATGCTATATAATAAACATACTGTAAAAGATTGACAGCAAAAATTAAGGAAGTGTGACATTACCCTTTATTGGGACTCAAACACAGTTATTGTAAAAGATATAGTTTATATTCATTAGTTCTCTAAAAGGATATGGATTTACAAAAAAACAGAAAAAAGTAATACAGTGTCCAGTATACGGTTATGGTGGTAGAAGTGTATTCTTTCAGCAATGGGCTTAAAGATGGAACCAGTCATTAACAAAAAAATTTAATAGAAAAACTAATACATGCTGGGGACTATGAGGCATGAAAGTTCACATAGCCTAATGACTTAACAAAGAAAATGTTTGTTTCCGTTCAGCCTTTGTTTTTAATGGCTAAAAGACCTCAGGTTGTAAAATATTATTGGAAGTAAATAGAATTGTTAGAAATGCTTAAATTTGTACTTTTGATTTCCAGGAAACAGTGTGAATACTGTTGCCATGTAAAGAAAATCAGAGTAATCATTGCCTAATTTGTTTCTTAATGCTTTTCACTAAATAATGCATGTATTTCAAAACATAAACAGCATGATGGATGAAATTTCAACTTAATGATAACCGTAGCTGGGCCTGAAATTATAATATATCCTGTATTTATATATTTAGCTAATACCTCTACATTTTTAAACATTAATCAACCATGGTGTATGAGCTAGAAACAATGATTAGGTCAACATAAAAAACTAAATCGTAGATTAATCAAACGTTTATTTTAAATTAAAAAAGGAATAGCTAAGTGGAACAACCACCATTAGCTGATTTATTTTCATACTTAATTCATCAAATTCTGAGGTCTCTGTAGGCTTTCCAAGCAGTAACTTAGATGGTAGAATAGGATCCCACTTTTGCTAAAACTATGGATCTTTGACAATCTTTG
The DNA here is from genome assembly GCA_026402145.1 of Polypterus bichir lapradei. NCBI lineage: Eukaryota > Metazoa > Chordata > Cladistia > Polypteriformes > Polypteridae > Polypterus > Polypterus bichir. The sequence continues at coordinate 8,558 of JANRMT010049067.1, forward strand.
ACCCAATTAACACTGATAAAGAAAAGTGCAAAACACATAAGAAAATGCCTATAATCAGTTTAACAACAATTAAAAACAGATTGGCTAGCACAGGTAGATATTGTAAATAGATAATTACACTAAATTATTACAGTGCATCTGGAAAGAATTCACAGCGCATCACTTTTTCCACATTTTGTTATGTTACAGCCTTATTCCAAAATGGATTAAATTCATTTTTTCCTTAGAATTCTACACACAACACCCCATAATGACAACGTGAAAAAAGTTTACTTGAGATTTTTGCAAATTTATTAAAAATAAAAAAATTGAGAAAGCACATGTACATAAGTATTCACAGCCTTTGCTATGAAGCTCAAAATTGAGCTCAGGTGCATCCTGTTTCCTCTGATCTTCCTTGAGATGTTTCTGCAGCTTAATTGGAGTCCACCTGTGGTAAATTCATTTGATTGGACACGATTTGGAAAGGCACACACCTGTCTATATAAGGTCCCACAGTTGACAGTTCATGTCAGAGCACAAACCAAGCATGAAGTCAAAGGAATTTTCTGTAGACCTCTGAGACAGGATTGTCCCGAGGCACAAATCTGGGGAAGGTTACAGAAAAATTTCTGCTGCTTTCAAGGTCCCAATGAGCACAGTGGCCTCCATCATCCGTAAGTGGAAGACGTTCAAAATCACCAGGACTCTTCCTAGAGTTGACCGGCCATCTAAACTGAGCGATCGGGGGAGATCCTCTTAGTCAGGGAGGTGACCAAGAACCCGATGGTCACTCTGTCAGAGCTCCAGAGGTCCTCTGTAGAGAGAGGAGAACCTTCCAGAAGGACAACCATCTCTGCAGCAATCCACCAGTCAGGCCTGTATGGTAGAGTGGCCAGACGGAAGCCACTCCTTAGTAAAAGGCACATAGCAGCCCACCTGGAGTTTGCCAAAAGGAACCTGAAGGACTCTCAGACCATGAGAAACAAAATTCTCTGGTCTGATGAGACAAAGATTGAACTCTTTGGTGTGAATGCCATGCGTCACGTTTGAAGGAAACCAGGCACCACTCATCATCAGGCCAATACCATCCCTACAGTGAAGCATGGTGGTGGCAGAATCATGCTGTGAGGATGTTTTTCAGTGGCAGGAACTGGGAGACTAGTCAGGATAAAGGGAAAGATGACTGCAGCAATGTACAGAGACATCCTGGATGAAAACCTGCTCCAGAGCGCTCTTGACCTCAGACTGGGGCGACGGTTCATCTTTCAGCAGGACAACAACCCTAAGCACACAGCCAAGATATCAAAGGAGTGCCTTCAGGACAACTCTGTGAATGTCCTTGAGTGGCCCAGCCAGAGCCCAGACTTGAATCCGATTGAACATCTCTGGAGAGATCTTAAAATGGCTGTGCACCGACACTTCCCATCCAACCTGATGGAGCTTGAGAGGTGCTGCAAAGAGGAATGGGCAAAACTGGCCAAGGATAGGTGTGCCAAGCTTGTGGCATCGTATTCAAAAAGACTTGAGGCTGTAATTGCTGCCAAAGGTGCATTGACAAAATATTGAGCAAAGGCTGTGAATACTTATGTACATGTGATTTCTTAGTTTTTTTATTTTTAATAAATTTGCAAAAACCTCAGGTAAACTTCTTTCATGCTGTCATTATGGGGTGTTGTGTGTAGAATTCTGAGGAAAAAAATGAATTTAATCATTTTTGGAATAAGGCTGTAACATAACAAAATGTGGAAAAAGTGATGCGCTGTGAATACTTTCAGGATGCACTGTATGAAAAACTCTGTGCCCCATAGCTGAATTCACCAGGGGTGGCAATGAATGCGGCACAGTTGCCTCATCGGTTCAAGGGCCTGAACTTATTTTATTTCCTGGTCTCTATACAGTATATGTACATTTTGCATATTCTCCTACTTTATGCATGGGATTTATCTTTTCCAAATCCCAGAGACTTTTTTTCAGTTTTATTGCTCCAAAATGTATGCGTTATTAAAAATGTTATAAGACAATCAAATATAAGTGTCAATGATGCAAAATTAAGAGATTTAAAAGCTTTGTTCAGTCAGAAATGCAATCAATTTCTTGCATCATGGAAACCATTACGATGTGTAATCATAAAGCACAAAAACTCCCACCCAGAAAAGGGAGCTAATTACTGTATAAGTAAAAAATGGGCCCACTGTCTTTCAGCATGACCTTAGCAATTTATTTTAGAATTATATTAATGAATTCTTACTAAATTCTAAAGAAGCTCTGCATAATTCCAAGTAAAGAAATTTTTATTTTTTTCTAGATTTAGATAATATAAAATAGCATTTTCCCATTATGTGACTGAGAGTGCATTAGGGTTCTTTCAATTGAGCAAAATTAGTTAATGAGCTTGTAGCAGTCAGGTACTGCTCAGATTCACATCGTCGATGGAACTGTGATTTATTTTATTTTTTCGGTGGGGATTCCAGGAACGCACCCAGCCATCGCCCGACAAGCACACACAGACAGAGACACGAAACAAACAAATGAATAAATAATATATTAAATGGAAAATCAAATACAAAAAACAAAAATCAAACAACCCTCTCCTTCTCCTTTGGCGATACAATTTTAACACAACAATCAACCACGACAATAAACGCTCATGACAATGTTCTTATATAGTTCCAATGCAGTAGAAATGGATTAAAAGGTATGGCGTAAAGTTGACGATGACGATCCTTGGAACAGCTTCCGTAATCTATACTAATCAAAGGGAAAGCCCTCACTGACTGACTGACTGACTGACTCACTCACTCACTCACTCACTCACTCACTCACTCACTGACTCATCACTAATTCTCCAACTTCCCGTGTAGGTAGAAGGCTGAAATTTGGCAGGCTTATTCCTTACAGCTTACTTACAAAAGTTAAGCAGGTTTCATTTCGAAATTCTACACGTAACGATCATAACGGTTGATAACGGTCGACAACGTCCGCCATGTTGAACTTTCTTATTTATGGCCCCATCTTCACGAAATTTGGTAGGCGGCTTCCCTGCGCTAACCGAAACCGATGTACTTACTTATTTCGATGGTATAACGCCACTGTCGGCCGCCATATTGAACTTTCCAACGTCACCAATTTTCCAACTTCCCATGTAGGTAGAAGGCTGACCCCATCTTCACGAAATTTGGTAGGTGGCTTCCCTGCGTTAACCAAAACCAATGTACGTACTTATTTCGGTGGTATGATGCCACAGTCGGCCGCCATATTGAATTTTCCAAACGTCACAAATTCTCCAACTTCCCATGTAGGTAGAAGACTGAATTGGCAGGCCCATTCCTTACAGCTTACTTACAAAAGTTAAGCAGGTTTCATTTCGAAATTCTAC
>JANRMT010049073.1:7838-18443 GCA_026402145.1 Polypterus bichir lapradei
ATATATATATAGTGACTATTTAAATACATTTTTGAAAAATATTAATTTAGTAAATTGTCAATTAATGAGTCAATCACTCTTTAGTTTATAAAGCACCAGTCACAGCACACACTATCACAAGTTACCAGTTTGAAAGCATAAAGATTTAGAATGAAATTAAATACATATGTTCAAAAAAAACCCAACCATGTAAACATCCATCCAGGCATTATCCAACCCACCACGTCCTAACTACAGAGTCACGGGGGTCTGCTGGAGCCAATCCCAGCCAACACAGGGCGCATGGCAAGAAATAAACCCCGGGCAGGGCGCCAGCCCAGCACAGAACCATATAAACACCTAACTCCAAAATATACCTATGGTCAATCACTGGGATTATCTGCAGAGGTCAAGAATGGAGAATACTGAGCAGTGTAAAAAGTTTTGGCATATTAAGATATAACTGATTCACTATTAAAGAGTTGATGCTTGAAATCCTGTTGTAGGCAACAACATTCAAGATGTGGGTCTTTAAGCCTGATTTGCTGTAACTGTTTAAGAAAGCTAAACCAAGAGATGTCTGCAGTGTACCTTAGATAATGAGCCAGAACAGTGAAAGAATGGGTACCAGGAGTTTTGCTGGAGAGAAAATCCAGCAAGAAGACTTAAAATGTGTTAGTATCTATTAAAATCTAAAGTTAAAGCATTGTTTAAACTTTATAGAAGTAATAAGTAATTGTAAAGTTAAAGTTTAAAGATGTCCTTATTTTACATGGAATTTCACACTGAAAATTATTGAGGACTATTACAATGTAACATACAGTAACTCTTCTATCGAAGCAATGTGCAAGTTGCATCAAGAAAGCAGTCAAACAGGATAATGCCATCTTATAGTTTGTTTATATTAAATCAGAAATATGTAAAGTTTCTTTAATGCGGCTTGATTATATATACAGTATATATATATATATATATATATATATATATATATATATATATATATAAAGATGTCTTTAAAATGCAAAAAAACAATCTGAATTTAATATTGGAATATGGAGCCACCTACTGCATATTTGAGGAAATATTTAACTAAAGCATATTACATTTTGAAGTGTGAAGCTTATGGTGAATGAAACCATTGCAATGCAACAAAAAATGTGCCCATCCATGTAAATGTGAAAACTGTGAATTCCCACTACAAGCAAGTTTCTCCCCACACAATACATCATTAGTGCACTTTCTCTTGTTTGCCAATAATCATTTTGTAATGTTTGAATAATAATTTTTTATAACTCTGAGATAATTTTGGACAAATGGAGGCTGTGGATTACTGTAAATTCAGGATAAAACAGACTGTATCTGCTTAAGTTTTAATAAGTTTTATGGTCATTTGGTAGGTCTCAACTAACATGCTTGCATTAGTAAGAATGAAATACACCTGCACTGATATGGTGAACAGTTTAAGTTGAAGTTTTTTTTGTCATATTGGAATTCTTATCTCTAATAAAATGAAAAGGTAAACGAACAAAATGGGTAGAGAAAATGTAATTGAAACATCAAACAGGATATAACTGAAGAACTTAAATAGAAATCAGATGTAAAAACACACCTCCAACTTCAAAGGATATCATGATGTCCGCTTCACCACTATGGATCTTCTGAAAATGCAGTGGAGTGACACTGCTCCATGCTTTCAGGCCCAAGTCAATAGCAGTATCTACTTCAGCTTGACTTAGTTTTGATGTATATTTTGCTATTCTTCAAGAAGAAAACAATAATGAAGACAGTACAAGTAAAAGTTGTTTTTGAGCAAATATTTCATACTTTACGAATGACTGGTGGTAAAATATTATTAAAGGTTTAAAACGTCCATCCCTGTTAAGGAAACCGTGTAGATGTTCCATATTAAGTCTTTGTTTTATTGAATAAAGTGAAGGAGAAAAGGTGAAAAGTCTTTTTAAACAATCCAAAAAGTTTTATTGACAATGGCCTCCTTAACAAAACTGGCTGTGTTTCTGTTTCAGTTAATAAGGATCAGGGCAGGCAGCAATGTTATTTGAGACCCTGATTACTAACTGTGCACATACATCTACTTGAATACGCTTTGATAGAAAAACATAATAATCTGAAAATGATTTAAAGGTGCATTCACATTAGTATTATCTTTTTTCAGTCCGAGCTGTAATTCCATGTAAAGCTTCTGAAAAGTAGAGGATTCATGACATAATTAAACAAAACATTGCTTGACACACTAACCTGCACCTTGCAGTAACATGAAAAATAATATTTTTTCACATATTATATCATGTAGCTTCTTTTCCATTTACTCAAATAATAATTCCTGCCATGGACTTCACTGCACATTCTTTTAAAACCCATTGTTTCTTGATTTCTTACCCAACTAATTAACTGTTATTCTAAATATACTGGCCTTTGTGTTGAACAGTTTTTTCAGGGATGTACTATGATACAGATAAGAGATGTCAACTGTCGATTCAAGTCCAGCTTCTTAGCTGGCAGCCTAGTGATCCTCAGCTCTGCTCCAGCTGTAGTTGCTGATTTTGGAATTAACTATTTTTTTTTTATTTTATTGTAATCATTCCACACAAATAAATAAATTTTTACAAAAAAAAAAAAAATAGGGAGAAAACAACTTAAGCCCCACCCCAAAGAAAGAGAGCATGGCCAACGGAGTAAAACTTAAAGCTTGTAAACATACCTAAACTGATTTATTTAAAAGGGAAATAGAGATGAATGGAGAAGAAAAAGAAATGCTAAAAAAATTGCTTCCTCGGTGCTTTAAGAGCTTATTCTAAAATATTATTGATTAGATCCTGCCAGGTTTTGAAAATATTCTGTACAGATCCTCTAACTGAGAATTTGATTTTTTCCAATTTCAAATAGTGTAACACATCGGTTTCCCACTGACTTAAAAGAGGAGAGTTTGGGTTCTTCCAGTTTAGCAAAATAAGTCTGCGTGCCAGAAGTGTAGTGAATGCAATCACAGCTTGTTTGTCCTTCTCCACTTTAAACCCATCTGGAAGAACCCCAAACACAGCTGTTAATGGGTTAGGAGGTATTGTGACACCAAGGCTGTCTGAAAGGTACTTAAAAATTTTGGTCCAAAATGATGTTAATTTGCTGCAGGCCCAAAACATGTGATATGGAATTAACTGTTTTTTAATTTGAAAGTAATGTTTTGAATTTCATGTATCAAAAGAGAGAATTATTGCATATCTTCATTTTTAAAATGAATGTAAAGATACAAGTATATTTTTATGTTTATGGTAGCTTTTTGTAGTAAGCTATAATAGATACTGAGCGACCCGCTTCCCAATAAAGTTAAGTGTTATTGGCACAATTAACAAGTGAAGTCTTAGCAAGCAAGAAAATTAAAAATAAATAGATATCTTTGAGTAGAATCTTTTAAAATGTCTTACTAAAATTAAACTGTGCTTTTTTCATTGAGCCTTTTTAGAATTGACTCCTAATTATTGAAATTATTTTGAAGTGAAATCTATTTGCTTGCAGGACAAACATGAAATTACTGCACTAATCTCACTACCCGAAGGAGAAAAGATTTTAATTTTAAAAAAGCCTGATCATAACCCCCAGCATTTATTATTGCATAAGCCATATTATAATAGATTATGTTTGGTTTAATATTTCCTAATTTAGTATAATGGCTTTATGACAGATCTTATTCCTTCAAAGAGTACTTCACAAGGGATATGCTTTTGACACCTGACAGTATGCAGTTTTGTTACAGACAAAGCAGCATACAACATTCACAAGCCTCCTTAATCAGTTTACAGTTCTGTCAGCACTGGGGCCTATCTGGGCAGCAATGGACACATGGCAGGAATCAAAGGATCTACACACACACACACCAACTCTTAAACCTACACAAGTCCAACCTTCAGAATTCCAAAGTAACCTTATTGAAGCTGCAGGAAAATCAGAGTACCGAGGGGAAAACATATATAAGGACAACAAGTGATCACAAGAGTCAAACCCAGTAACACTAACTACTGTGCCAACATGGCATCCTTACAGATAAAATATATCTTGAAAATTACAAATTACATTGTTGCTATGATACACAAATTAACAGTCACATAATCAATTACAAATTGCATCATAAATGGCTTACCTGTAGGTTATGATATTTTTTTTCCATTTGGGTATTCCAGGAAAGAGCCGATAGCTACCCACATCAGGGACTCCGCACCGAGGCGTCTGCATGATTTGTAGAGTTTTACGGTCCAATCTCCCAGTGACTCTCAAACCAAAGAATGACTGCATCTCTCTGAGTTTTTGTACTAGGGAGGTGTCTGATGCTTTTAGCATGCCTATGTGGTCTGCCTCTTTGCTAAAGTATTTGGAGAGATATTCCTGATGAAAATTCATAAAACAAAAGAAGTTTAATAAGATACTCATTCTTCTTTGCAGTTAAAATGTTTGATTTTTTTGTACCTTTAAAAAGGAAATCCAAGTTGTATTGTAGAATGTTTATTCTGTTAAACACATTTGCTTGAATTTATTTAAATGAATATTGCAAACACATAATACACAAAGCAACGGGTTTATCAAAAACAAATATCTGTGGTGGGTCATCCATCATAACAGAATTTAAAAAATAATCTTACATATATACTATATACTGAAATGTTAAGTGATGTAATTTTAATGGTAAATGTGACTATTTATATTTAATCAGACCTTTAAATACTGTTATTTGAAAATAATCTGAATCAGTGCAGAAAAGTATCAGAAGCTGAATTGCATTAATATCATTAAGTTAATTAATAAAATAAAAATACACTGCAAACAGGAGTCTTTTAGCATCTGAACCCCATCTACCGATGTTTGATAAAAATGACAATGCGTATAGCATTATGACTGAGAAGTAAAGTTGGTGCCATGACAAATTTAACAGGGGGCCTCTGGATTTTTATGGGGAGCTCATTCATAATTACAATACAAATAAGCCCACATTATTTTTTTTATTCATGTCTCTTATGTCTGAGAACATATAAGCAACAAATTACAGCAAAGCAAACTTCATTCTGAGCCACCCAATGCCATAGGATCACACTGCAACAAGCCAAGTGCAGGTTGTTTTGATCAGATGTGTAAGGTGGCACCGAGAAACACTTGAGCTCCTTAGCACAGGAAACCAACACACTTCATTTTTTTTTGATTCACAACAAATGTGCTTGGGAGTGCACATTTTGAATTTCATTTTGCACATCGCAATGCCACAGGAATTCACAGTAACGAGACTAAAGGAAGGTTGAATTAATCAACCAAGTGTACTGTGTCATTGGTTGCATTTACTTTCTTTTGCTTTTCATATATTTTTTACAAGCTCATTTGTAATTTCATTCCCTCTGTTGAATGAGTTCTGAACTGGCCCTACTAGTACCAAATATTTTCCTGCCTTACATTTTAAGTTACCTTCTCTGGTCATATCTTTGATGTTGTTGGTCAAAACTCAACTCCATGTTTTGTGTCAGAGAAGAAATTGTTGTGGCGACCAACTCTCGCTGGGTTCACATTAGTTGTTGTCTAATCAGTATCAGCTGATAGATCACAAGGGATAATAAATGTTTTTGAAGGAACCTTAGATATTCATATTTTTTGATGCAGCTACAATAAAAAATTACACCTAACTAATCTACATTGAAAAAAATTCTAAACCATTACACCCCTACCTCATAGGGATCTTTACTGTAACACAGATTTATAAGTTAATGATGTAGGTGAAGAAAACCAATAATCACCACAAAGGCTTGCTTCTTGGGCTCATTCTGAGATACACTTTTTCAAGGTTTATAGAATGTATTTATTTGAATTATGAAAAAAATCGCCAAAGTATGTCAACAGTGTTAAGATTTTAAAGGTAAATTAGTATTAGAAAGAAAGTAGGGAAGAACTGAAACATCATCAGAATGACCAAGATCAGCATATGATAACAGATACTAAAAAGTACTAATAAAAAGTAAAGCCATTGTCACACTTCATGACTTTTCCACGATTTTCAGTCATAAATTAATTTACGTAATCTTAGTGAGTCTTCGAGCACTGTGACCATTAGTCTTATTGTGTGACATCATCAGAAACTCAGTCATAGTCATAATTGTCTGTAAACTGCCAAAACAAAATCTATCCTTTGTCTTAAGTCAAACAGGTGGGCTCTCGTGTCCGCAAGAACTACCAAGCAGTGAGCACTCAGCTGGAAGTACAGTGACTATAATATGACTGCAAGAAACAGAAGGAAAGTGTTTATTGTGGATGAAGCAAACTGGATTAGCGGTACCACACAATATGAATGGGTAAATGAGTGAGAAAAACACCTCAGCCAGTATCACCTGGAAGTCCTGTTTACAGCCTGTCTCTGCGTGAACAGTTAATGGAGTTTACGTTTAGCTTATGTTGATAATGGAAACTGCTTCTGAGGGTCCTTGTAATCTCAGATGTCACAGGTTTGCAGCTGATCATGTCAGTTACCACAGTAAAAATCTGAGATGGCTCGTGATGTGAGTATAAGTGAACTAACTAATTAGTCTGCCACTGAACTAATCATACCTGGAAAAACATTTGTACAGCCTCTGGCGCTGTTAGACATCACATTAACTACCTGCCAAAAAGAGGCAAATTTGTGATACTTTGGAAAATTGAAAAGTCATGTGGAAGTTGTATTAGGGCCAGCATACAATATGCAATGTTAGTTTAACTTGTGAGTGCTTTTGAATCATTTTTCACATTGCCACCAAATCGCGAGGAAGTTGTTGACGGTTGTAAAGTCACTATTTGCAGGGCGAAATACATTCTAACCTAATCCAAGTGGGCTCCCAAAGGTTTTTTTAAAATCTCAAAAAGATTTGACACTTCTGCAGTGGGGTGGCACCCTGCCTGGGGTTTGTTTCCTGCCTTGCACCCTGTGTTGGCTGGGATTGGCTCCAGCAGGCCCCGTGACCCTGTAGTTGGGATATAGCGGGTTGGATAATGGATGGATGGATGGATTTGACACTGTCAGCATTAGTTTGCCATGTATGAGAAGTTGTACAAACCAATTATGTTCCCATTGACTGATCAGGAAGTGTTTAGTCGTTTGAAAGCATGACTGCAAAAACATTTATGGATGCATGAGAACAAGAGCAACCTGATCAAGTGGTGGCATGAGAACTGTCCACTGTGTGATATTTCTTCTGAGAATAATATTATGATCAGTATTTAAAAGAAGAAATATTAAGATACAATGACCAGCAGCTACACTTTCCTTGAAATATTTGAACTTTTACCAGATGAACATGTTTGTCTTTTTTGTGTCTTTTTTTTGTTTTGGATTCGCTTAGAATTGCTGCAAGAGAAACTACTACTTATTTCTCTGAATTGATTATTCAGTGTCAAACTGCTCAGGTACTGCCCAGTGATCTTATTATGCAGTGGTGCAGGATTATTTAAAAGACCTCAAGCTTATCTTGAACCTGTAAAATTGCATGTTCTATGGCTGCTTCCAATCTGCACTCACTACAAATGAGTTAGTAAGTGTGGAAATATACATGTTCTAATGTTGTAACATTTAAGAAAAGTGTGTAGTGTACACCTGTCCTAATCCATAATTCCATGTAATTCCTAGTCAAGCAATCTGATATCCTCAAGGTAACAAAATCCAGCAACTGCAGTCAGAGCGTTTAACTGAACGTCATGCACTCTACCGCTAGCTTAAAACACAAGCATGACCTCACCATACATATTCTGCTGTTATAATAATGGGGTTTCAGGTGATTGAGCCATTATTACTTCAGTCAGGTATAAGGAAACAAGTTCACAGAGAGCTTGGCAATTTGTGTGCACAGATGCAAGGTATGATGATATTAATGCTTCACTTTCTTGATTTCTGGATTAAAATTTTCTGTTAGGATATTTATTGCTTTGTTACTGTTGCTTTTTGTCTGGCAGTGATATTTTTAAAAACTGAAAATGTACAGCACTTTTTAGTAATATATAAAGCAGAAGAAGCAAAAATATGCAGTATTTCATAACTCTTAATTTTACTTGAAAGAATATAAACTGTTGGGACAAGTAAATACTAATTACATTGATTTTGGTTTATTCTGAGACTTTATGATTAAGTGCAATTAATTTAATTTTGTATTATTTTCAGTTTTGTAAATTGTATATTTTCATCAGTAATAAGAATTTATCCTCAAGTGTGGGAAATCTGTGTTTACAAGCATGAATCTAATTAGTTTTGTGTGCAATATGTCTTCTGCAGTGTTGTTGAAACTTCATGACTGTAGAATAATAACAAAGAAACAGTATGCATGTTAATCAATATGAAAGTGCGTGGCCTTGTAGGTAGTGTAGAGAGCACTGTGGACAGAGTGAACTTTCAATTCCTTTCTCATACACTGATTCTTTGAGTAAGTTACTTTCAAAAACTTATTAGTGGTCCGTTTAAGACATGTGGTAATTTTTAATGGCTATACAGCTATATTTTCAATAAGGATAAAAGAATTAAAATGGTGTGTTCATTGAACAGTACTCACAAGGAAGGGATACATATTAACACAGGATGAAAACTGCAAGTAAACAGAAGAAAAACCCTTCTGCCTCACTAGGCCTAAATGGGTGTGGAACCGGAGGGGTGCTGATCTCAAATGTACTCCTGAGCTCTTTCTTTCTTGCTTTACAGCTCTCTCTCATCCCCTCTCTGTCTATGTTTTAAGACCTATTTCTCCTATGAGAAACCCTTGCACTGAGCTCTGAGCAGGATTAAGCCTCCCTGACACGATCATTTTCGAATCGCTAGGGTAAGGGATGGGTTTACTTGTGCCTAATGAACACCAGGAAAGACATCCCTCTATTATTCTTGAACTTCTTGAGCTTTTAAACAGCTAGGTCTCTCAGGAAGTCTCTTAAATACAGTGTCTTTCAAGCTGAGTATCTCTGGAATCTGCTAGACTGCATGCCCACTAGAGTCCTAAATGAATATTACCTGTTTTCACCCAGATAAGAACTGTCTCCTGTAGCTTTACCGAGGCACCATGCATTGGCAGGGTATATCACATCTTTTATACTGGCATATCAAAGAAGTATTTGTTTGCTGGTGTTATATTCACTTGTCAGTGGAGGTTTTATAAGCAGTATTATCTTGTTCTGTACTACCTTATTAGTCCCCTAATGCCTTGCATTCTCTTTCCCATCGCTATATATTAACTCCATCCCTCTTAACCTTGAACAACGATAATGAATGGTTTGATTGATGGATAGATCACAACACAGCAGTCAGCATGTGCCATTCATTAACCAGTAAACATTAAACTCACAATACTTAAGCGCTTCACATGATCTACCACAAAAAGACCGCGAAAAGTGTTTAATGCAAGTCTGTTTTTATATAAGAAACTGACAACCAGTAGCAAAGTTTATTTAAGCAAGAAGAAACTGAAAATAGCTCCATTATGCAATCTTCATATATGATCTCCCTGTAATTCCAGTGAGTATTTTAGTAAAATGAATCATTCTGCCTATTAAGCAAAATAAATTACCTGAAATGGATGTAAAATATTGTATTTCAGTATGTAGAGATTTTAATCTCAAGTGAGATTCTAAAAAGAAATGTAACTATTAAAATCAATTAATAGGGTTTGCATATGTACTATATACTAATATATATATTATATATAAATATTTATACACACACATATAAACTGTATATGTATATTATATATATATTTACACACACATCTGTATATGTATATTGTGTGTATATACCTGTATATATATATATATATATATATATATATATATATATATATATATATATATATATATATATATATATATATATATATATATACTGTATATATAATCAAGCCGCATTAAAGAAACTTTACATATTTCTGATTTAATATAAACAAACTATAAGATGGCATTATCCTGTTTGACTGCTTTCTTGATGCAACTTGCACATTGCTTCGATAGAAGAGTTACTGTATGTTACATTGTAATAGTCCTCAATAATTTTCAGTGTGAAATTCCATGTAAAATAAGGACATCTTTAAACTTTAACTTTACAATTACTTATTACTTCTATAAAGTTTAAACAATGCTTTAACTTTAGATTTGAATAGATACTAACACATTTTAAGTCTTCTTGCTGGATTTTCTCTCCAGCAAAACTCCTGGTACCCATTCTTTCACTGTTCTGGCTCATTATCTAAGGTACACTGCAGACATCTCTTGGTTTAGCTTTCTTAAACAGTTACAGCAAATCAGGCTTAAAGACCCACATCTTGAATGTTGTTGCCTACAACAGGATTTCAAGCATCAACTCTTTAATAGTGAATCAGTTATATCTTAATATGCCAAAACTTTTTACACTGCTCAATATTCTCCATTCTTGACCTCTGCAGATAATCCCAGTGATTGACCATAGGTATATTTTGGAGTTAGGTGTTTATATGGTTCTGTGCTGGGCTGGCGCCCTGCCCGGGGTTTATTTCTTGCCATGCGCCCTGTGTTGGCTGGGATTGGCTCCAGCAGACCCCCGTGACTCTGTAGTTAGGACGTGGTGGGTTGGATAATGCCTGGATGGATGTTTACATGGTTGGG
>JANRMT010049087.1:0-12730 GCA_026402145.1 Polypterus bichir lapradei
GCGTGTGGTTCGTTTATTTGACAGCATGTAGATCAGGGTAATTACATTCATGGCATTCGTAGTCTGAATCACAATCTGATTGTATGGGTGGTTACCTACCATGTAATGCTTGTGTCGGCAAACATCCGCCACGGTGCCCTCTTTAGTTGTGAGAAGCAGATCATAGAATGTTGCAAAGTTTTACTGTCAAATAATGCAAAGAGTATGCGACACGTGTTTCGCCCTAATTCTGGGCTCATCAGGCGTACACACGCACTGCACCCCCTCTCATGAATCGAACTTCGGACGTCAGCATCAGAGGCGAAGCCACGGCGTGTGGTTCGCTTCTTTGACAGCATGTAGATCGGTGTGATTACATTCATGGCATTCGTAGTCTGAATCACAATCTGATTGTAGGGATGCATGTGGGATGACCAGTGTGTTAGAAGGAAAGAGATCTCAGACTGGCCGCCCTGTATGTTAATCAAGTGGCAAATGCCATAAGGAGGATATATGATAGACTAACGTTTAAAAAAATTTTTTTTTGAATGCAACGCGATCTACCTGATCAGATACTGATATACTTGTTCTAAACAACGCTAACGCTTGCCGTTGCTCCGAAACACCACCATTTCAGCTTTTACTGATGCATCCAGTTTCTTGTCATCATTCTGTGATGGCAAGTTTCTTGCCACAGATAATGCGGATGCAACAGACTTGCGCATTCCAATTTCAAGTTGCTGTTCAAAGCTGTTGTCTGACAGACGTCAATGAAGTCTGCCCTGTCCTGGCATTCATGAGCTGCCGAGTGCAGACTCCTCCCAGTCCACTGTGCTCAATCTTAGTCGGAGCCGGGAGACTGACGACTGCTACTGGTTGACTGAATTAATCTGCAAAACACTACACCGTGGGCCAAAAAACCGTGCCACTTAATTATTTTCAACTATAACGCTGTTATTTCTTGATCAATTTTTACACTTTTACACGCTATATATATGCGAGCTTGGCTGTTCCCGGTTTCCTGGGAATTATATCAGTTTCATTCCCAGGAATGCGGGAATGAAAAATGTCCAGGAATCCTGGGCTCCCGCTAATCGGGAGCTCGGGAATGGATTCCCTAATGTACACAGCAGTATAAAAGACAGGAAATAAATTGCTTTGTGACCGGTCATCTTTACATATTGCTATGCACAAAGCTTAAATCATATTCTGATCAGTTTGGATTCATATTGAAGGACTTGGTGCTCTTTCAATTTAATATTCACGTGGAGATTGTCTGTGCTGTATGATACTTTTTATCACAGTATTAACATTCTAAACATATCCAGTCATTACATCAGAAAATTCTGCGATTACAAAGAGGAACTGAAATTGAGGTGTGGCCCACTTTTGGTGGGATTAGATTTGATTAGATACTTTATTAATCCCAAGCGTAAATTCACAAATTCCAGCAGCAGCATACCGATAAAAACAAAATTAAATTAAACAGTGATAAAAATGCAGGTATAACAGACAATATCATTCTATAATGTTAACAATTATTCCCCCGTGTGAAACTGAAGAGTTGCATATAGTGTGGGGGAGTAACAATCTCCTCAGTCTGTCAGTGGAGCAGGACGGTGACAGTAGTCTGTCGCTGAAGCTGTTCCTCTGTCTGGAGATGATACTGTTCAGTGGATGCAGTGGATTCTCCATGATTGACAGGAGCCTGCTCAGTGCCCGTCGCTCTGCCATGGATGTCAAACTGTAGCAGCTCAATGCCTACAATAGAGCCTGCATTCCTCACCAGTTTGTCAAGGCGTGAAGTGTCCTTTATGCTACCTCCACAGCACACCACCACGTAGAAGATGGCACTCACCACAACCGTCTGATAGAAAATCTGCAGCACCTTATTGCAGATGTTGAAGAATGCCAGTCTTCTAAGGAAGTATAGTCGGTTTTGTCCTCTCTTGCACAGAGCATCAGTATTGGCAGTCCAGTCCAATTTATCATCCAGCTGCACTCCCAGATATTTATAGGTCTGCACTCTCTGCACACAGTCACCTCTGATGATCACGGTGTCCAGGAGGGGCCTGGGTCTCCTAAAAACCACTACCAGCTCCTTGGTTTTGCTGGTGTTCAAGTGTAAGTGGTTTGAGTCGCACCATTTAAAGTCCTTGATTAGGTTCCTATACTCCTCCTCCTGATGCTGCCCATGATAGCAGTGTCGTCAGCGAACTTTTGCACGTGGCAGGACTCCGAGTTGTATTGAAAGTCCGATGTATATAGGCTGAACAGGATAGGAGAAAGTACAGTCCCTGTGGCACTCCTGCGTTGCTGACCACAATGTCAGACCTGCAGTTCCCGAGACGCACATACTGAGGTCTGCCTGCAAGATAGTCCACGATCCATGCCACCAGGTATGAATCTACTCCCATCTCTGTCAGCTTGTCCCTAAGGAGCAGAGGTTGGATGGTGTTGAAGGCGCTAGAGGAGTCCAGATACATAATTCTTACTGCACCACTGCCTTTGTCCAAGTGGGAGAGGGATGGGTGTATCATATAGATGGCATCCTCCACTCCCACCTTCTCCTGGTATGCAAACTGCAGAGGGTCAAGGGCGTGGTGGACCTGTGGCCTCAGGTGGTGAAGCAGCAAACGCTCCATGGTCTTCATCACATGACACATCAGGGCGACAGGACAGAAGTCATTCAGCTCACTAGGATGTGATACCTTTGGGAATTGCAAGCGCAATTGGAGAAGAAAAAAAAAATTTCTCTTGATCCCTTCGGTGATGGGGTCGGGGCAGGTTATACCATGTACAAATCTTATGAGCTTGCAACCCAGGGGCTGCCACCTGTGACACAAAAGTGGCAGAGAAACACTGGTTTAGATGTGTTTGTTTAACTAACTCTGCGCTCACAGCTGCCTATTTCCTGCACTGTGCCCACACCCATAACCCAGCACAGGACAAAGTACTTAGTGTATTCCAGGTATGAAATCCAAGAAAAAAGCAACAAGAAAAATAAATAAAAACACACAGCTTCTTCTGTTTGGGAAATGCAACAGAAGGCAGGATAGAATGTGTGAACTGCAGCACAAACACCCCAAATGTTTCTATTGCAGAAATCTATGGTTGTGACTGTGTCTATTGTCTTCATTGGAGATTTAGCAGACTCTGGAGTGGTGAAGATGTGTTTTACTGTGCAGCACCACCTGAACAAATATGACCTTCATAGTACAGTCAACAAATCTTTCCTGCATTCTAGCCACAAAATTCAGTGCCTGAATTTTGCAAATGAACAACTAAAACAAGCCTGATGTATTTTGGAAACAAGTCCTACAGACAGAATGAATATGCAATATGAAACAATATGCAAAGGTATGTTTGGAGAAAAAGGGTACTGAATTCCAGGAGAAGGACACCTCTCCATCTATTAAGCATGGGGGTGGATTGCTCATGCTTCGGTTTTGTGTTGCAGCCAGTGGCACAGGAAACATGTCATTGGTAGAGGGAAGAATGGATTCAAATAAATACCAGCAAACTCTGGAAGCATCTGAAAAAAGGCTGAAGTTAAAAAGGATGGGTTCTACAACAACATAATCCGAAAAACAACTCAAAATCTACAATGGAATACCTCAAAAGGCACAAGCTAATGGTTTTGCCATAGCTTTCACAGTCCCATGACCCAGACATTTAAAATCTGTGTATAGATCTAAAAACAGCAGTGCATGCAAGGCAGTCCAAGAATTTTGCAGAATTAGAAGCTGTTTGCAAAGGCAAATGGGTGAAATTATCCCAAGTAAGAACCTAAAAAACTCCTGGCTGGCTACAAAAAGGTTTACAAGCTATAAAACTTGCCAAAGGGGGTGTTACTAAGTACTGATCATTTCGGGTACCCAAACTTTTTCTTCATGCCCTTTACATTTTTTTGGTATTTTGTACCTACAATTGATGAAAATAAAAATGAAATATTGTTTAAAATATTAAAGAAATGTGTCATCTTTAACTTTATGGCTTTTGGTGATCAGTTAATCTTCTCCTCACTTAACTATTCACTATAACAGACATTTTAAGCAAGGGTGACAACTTTTTCATGCCACTGTGTGTGTCTCTTTAAAAGTTTATTTGTGGAATTTCTCTCTTCATTATCACATTTGAGCAAACTGGTTGTGCTGTGACAATGTAGCTTGGATACAAATAGTCTTAATTGGGAGAAGGCCATTGTTTCTGGCTGTAAAGTCCTTAATTATAAAGATCAGCTTAACACAAAGAAACAACAGCTCATCCTTACATAAAGAAATGAAAGTCAATCAACCTGGAACATTTTAACAGCTTATAAAATTAATTCAAGTACAATGACGATACTAGCACTCCTCAGAACCACCAATGGAAATGCAGACAATGACTTCAGGATCCTTGAAAATGCCAATTAACTATCTTAAACTACAGTATAAATAAATACCTCTATGGCAATAGTTTTGAAGCTCATTTATGGGAAATCCAATTGCTTATAGTTTTCACTCCAACTAATTTCAAAATCACTGTAATTCACTCTCTTAACTAACATTGTTAGTTATCTGGCCTACCAATATTTCTAATTAATTCATTCAGATGTACTCTATGCCAGGGGTGCCCAATGCGTTGATCGCGATTGACCGGTAGATCACAAAGGTAGAGCAGGTAGATCGCGTTGCATTCAAAAAAAATTTTTTTTAATGTTAGTCTATCATATATCCTCCCTATGGCATTTGCCACTTGATTGACATACAGGGCAGCCAGTCTAGAGATCTCTTTTCTTCTAACACACTGGTCATCCCGAACGCACGATCAAACGTGCGAGCTACTGCAAAACTCCAGCTGTGATCTAGTTAGCCTTCCAATTTATATCGACTAAAGAAGGGATTTAAAAAAAAAAAATTGTTTGGGGAGGGTATGGGGTGGATGTGGAATTGGAAGAGGATTGTTTTTCTCACAATGTCACAATCGAAACACGTTTGTCTGATCTGTCAATCTATCATTGCTATTCCAAAGAAGGAAACTGTGGAAAGGCACTTTCGAACTGTTCATAAAAACTACAAAACTGACTTCCTTTTGAAATGCGATCTGAGAAAAGAGAGGGAACTAAAATCGCAGTTAATCGTACAGCCATCATTTTTCATTCGGCTGAATTAAAAAGCTCCTTGACTGCATTATTCAGCTCTACTTATTTATGCAAGTCAGCCTTTTCCCACATGAAAATTAAATCCAAATACTGTAGTGACAATAAATGTATTGAATTGTTATTAAAGATTATTCAGTTATGCAAGGTACGACAACATATTTTATGTATAAAGTATATATATATATATATATATATACTAGCAGAATACCCGCGCTTCGCAGCGGAGAAGTAGTGTGTTAAAGAAGTTAAGAAAAAGAAAAGGAAATATTTTAAAAATAACGTAACATGATTGTTAATGTAATTGTTTTGTCATTGATATGAGTGTTGTCATCTCTCTCTCTTATATATATATATATATATACACATACACATACATCTATACTAATAAAAGGCAAAGCCCTGACTGACTCATCACTAATTCTCCAACTTCCCGTGTAGGTAGAAGGCTGAAATTTGGCAGGCTTATTCCTTACAGCTTCCTTACAAAAGTTGGGCAGGTTTCATTTCGAAATTCTACGCGTAATGGTCATAACTGGAAGCTGTTTTTCTCCATTTACTGTAATGGAGATGAGCGTGAAACCCGTGGGGGCGGAGTTTCGTGTGACATCATCACGCCTCACACGTAATCACGCAGTAGGTAGAAAACCAGGAAGAGGCCCAAAAAGCGCTGAAGAAATCATGCATTATATAATTGAGAAGGCAGCGAAACAATAAGAAGCGAGCGAGTGACATATACAACCATATTCATGAGTTCTGCTACTTCGGAAACAAAGCACGATGTAAACCTAAACTTTAAATTAAGTTCATAGACAGGCTGCCACTAGCGTTTGTAATTTAGTGCCTGCCCATATAAGGCCGTCCGTCAGCGGCAATCCAATAGAAACACTGCCACGGGTAAATATTCACGGGTGAAGGACTGTGCTTATGCAGAGGAAGATGAGATGGTCAGGGTGGTGTTTGGCACAAACTCAGCGAAACTGCGAGAGAAAGTTTTAAGTGCCGGGACTTAGGTAACATTAGACACAGCCATGGACATAGCACGACATGGCACCAGCACAGCTGGGAAACTTCAATGCATGTACACCGAGCGGCTCACGTGAACTGACGCAGTGCACAGACAAAAAGCAACAGTTCCAAAGAGCGCTGAACAAAAACCGAATTACACAATTGAAAAGGCAGCAAAAAAATATGAAGCGTCTGATACATACAAGCATATTATTCATAACTGCAGCTACTGCAGAAACAAAGCACACGGTGGAAAAAGTGAATGTCCCGCTAAAGGAAGACAGTGTTAAAAAAAAAACCCGTGCATGCAGTGTGTCAGGTCTCAGATAAAGAAGAAGACGAGCTGTTTATTGATGCAGTAAGAAACGAATCGATGAATGAAACCTGTCATCTTTACAACGATTGACAAACACGGAATGTAACTTGAACACAACACATCCTACAAATACGAACCTGATTGAAAGAAATAATGATAATCAAATCCTTGATGACAGCAACACTCTGTAAAACTCACAAAACAATTACTGTATATTGACAGTCATCTTACGTTATTTTTAAAATGTTCCCTTTTCTTTTTCATAACTTCTTTAACACACTACGTCTCCGCTGCGATACGCGGGTATATATATATGTATATATATACCCCGATCTACATACTCGAATAATGGATACTTTATTCGCAATCAATGATTGTTTTGGTAAAGCCATACTCAGTGTATTCATTAGATAAACGGTAAAAAAGTAAGAGCGAGGGGAAGGTGACTTATTGAGGCATGCCGGCAAAACCACAATAGCACGCGGGCTCAATGTATGAAAAAATATATCTTTTCAAGTTATATTTAGTCCATATGTGTCAAACTCAAGGGCCACGGGCCACATCCGGCCCGGCGTGTAATTATATCCGGCCCGCGAGATCATTTTATATACTGTATTATTGTTATTAATGGCCCGGGTATATGAAGCGCTGGTAACACAATAAACTACAGATCCCATAATGCAGCGCTTCAGCTGCCTTGCCGAACACTTACCGCGTTAATCAAGTCTAGCTTATGATGGTGCAAGATATTGCGAAGCTAGCCCACACGATGCCGAAGAGAAAAGGTGATTCTGAACATAGAGCCTTTAAAAAGCGATGGGAGGCTTTGTATATGTTTACTGACATTGCCGGTAAACCCGTGTGTCTCATTTGTGGAACTAATGTGGGTGTAATTACAGAATTTAATCTAAGACGGCACAATGAGACAAAACATCAGGATAACCTGAAAGACCTGAATGCAATGCACAAGATACAGAAAGCAGAAGAGTTAAAGAAGAATCTGACACTTCAGCAGACGTTTTTACACGTGCAAAATCACAAAGTGATTTCAAGTGAAGCTACTTTTATGGGAGACACAAATGCACCAGTGCAACTTGCCCCACTTTCCCTGTTGCCAAGTAATGTTGAACCAAGTCGACACTACGGTGTTCCCAAATACGCACTTTGTTCATAAACTGAATGATTTGATTTGTTATTGCTGAAAAGAACAAATTTTATTTATGTTTCCAGGTTTTGTTATGCACCATGTTCATATTTAAATTTGTATAATTTTGACAGGATATATTTTTATGGAGAGCAAAATCTTTTGGGATATTTAAAATTTAAGTTTACTTTTAAATAAAATTACATAAGAGTAAAGAAATTTGAATGTTTGTGCTTTTAACATTTACTTTATTTCTAACTTGTATAATTTAGACAGGATATATTTTTTATGGAGAGCAAAATATTATAAGTTACTAGCAAAATACCCGCGCTTCGCAGCGGTGAAGTACTGCCTTAAAATTTTTATTAAGAAGAAAATTAAACCTTTTTAAACTGAGGGAAAATATACCGATAATTATTTGTTAAAGATCTCTTTGTATGCCACGTTGTCAGTTCAGCCCTCCAGTTGCAATATGACCAAGCTGTAGCTGTGCGCTGAGCTTACTCTTGAGCATGCAACGTACAGTTGGCCATGTGAACAGTAATCTTGTTTCAAATCTCACAGCTTGGATTGCTGCTGTCATAATCGGATTGAGTTTCATGGTTTGTTTCAGTTACGACAGTATTTGTAGGACTTGTGTTGAAGAGACATTCAGCATCTGTCAAGCGTTGTAAGTATACAACCAGTTTCATTGATAACTTCACATCCAGCTTTTGAGAGTTTAAACATTTCTAAACATCAAAGTGTCCACTACTGAAATCGTCACCTGTGAAGCTAAGATGTTTAAGAGGCATTGGCGGTTGTCCAAAGGTGTAAAATATTTGGCCATTTCGGTACACTTAAGCATTTCACTCTTCTAGTGCTCCTGTGTAGTATAATTATCTCCTGTACCGTCATCAGTCCACACCTTGAACCTGTCCCAGTCATTCAATACATAAGACACAATGTTCCTCCGGATATCAATAGTGAGCCTGATATGGCTGTGCAATATGTAACAAAGAGAATGGAAAGGCAGGTGCCATCTCCGGGCATGGAAACCACTTGGTAAGTGACAGTTCTTTGATCGATGGTGATTACCTCAATAGACATGTTAATGGGGGTACGGTTGGAATGATAAAGGAAATGGGTACCTGAACAATGTAAAGTAAGTCTAAAATACCTATACAATAACTATAATCGTAATAAATGAACAAAAACACAGCGGAGAAGCCGTGGATTAAATAAAAAGTCTGTAGTTATCAGCAGGGAGACGTGAATACCGTGGCGAAGCAAGGAAGGGAATGTAGAGACTGGAGCGACAGACGGCCTTATATAGGCAGGCAGCGAACAACGTGGGAGGCGTTGGGATGGGGGACCCAACGCCGCCTCACACGGTGACCGAGCTGCAGGCTATGGACGTATATATGTACGTAAGTAAGATTCAGTTAGCGTTGGGAACCCGCATACCAAATTTCTTGAAGATGGGCCCATAAGTAACAAACACCATTAAAAAGTTTAATATGGCAGCCGACAGTGGCATCATATCACCGAAATAAGTACCAAATTTCAGCCTTCTACCTATGAATAAGAAAGTTCAACATGGCGGACGTTGTTGACCGTTACGCGTAGAATTTTGAAATGAAACCTGCTTAACTTTTGTAATTAAGCTGTAAGGAATGAGCCTGCCAAATTTCAGCCTTCTACCTACACGGGAAGTTGGAGAATTAGTGACGTTGGAAACTTCAATATGGCGGCCGACAGTGACATCATACGACTGAAATAAGTACGTATATCGGTTTTGGTTAGCGCAGGGAAGCCACCTACCAAATTTCGTGAAGATGGGGCCATAAATAAGAAAGTTCAACATGGCGGACATTGTGAAAATTAGTGACATTGGAAAGTTCAATATGGCGGCCGACAGTGGCGTCATACCATCAAAATAAGTACATACATCGGTTTCGGTTAGCGCAGGGAATCCGCCTACCAAATTTGGTGAAGATGGGGCCATAAATAAGAAAATTCAACATGGCGGACGTTGTCGACCGTTATCGACCGTTATGACCGTTACGTGTAGAATTTCGAAATGAAACCTGTTTAACTTTTGTAAGTAAGCTGTAAGGAATGAGCCTGCCAAATTTCAGCCTTCTACCTACACGGGAAGTTGGAGAATTAGTGACGTTGGAAAGTTCAATATGGCGGCTGACAGTGATGTCATACCACCGAAATAAGTATGTACATTGGTTTCGGTTAGCGCAGGGAAGCCGCCTACCAAATTTCGTGAAGTTGGGGCCATGAATAAGAAAGTTCAACATGGCGGACATTGTTGACCGTTATGACCGTTACGCGTAGAATTTCGAAATGAAACCTGCTTAACTTTTGTAAGTAAGGTGTAAGGAATGAGCCTGCCAAATTTCAGCCTTCTACCTACACGGGAAGTAGGAGAATTAGTGATGTTTGGAAAATTCAATATGGCGGCCGACAGTGGCGTCATACCACCGAAATAAGTATGTACATCGATTTTGGTTAGCGCAGGGAAGCCACCTACCAAATTTCGTGAAGATGGGGTCAGCCTTCTACCTACACGGGAAGTTGGAAAATTAGTGACGTTGGAAAGTTCAAAATGGCGGCCGACAATGGCGTCATACCATCGAAATAAGTACATACATTGGTTTTGGTTAGCGCAGGGAAGCCGCCTACTAAATTTCGTGAAGATGGTGCCATAAATAAGAAAGTTCAACATGGCGGACGTTGTCGACCGTTATGTGTAGAATTTCGAAATGAAACCTGCTTAACTTTTGTAAGTGAGCTGTAAGGAATAAGCCTGCCAAATTTCAGCCTTCTACCTACACGGGAAGTTGGAGAATGAGTGAGTGAGTGAGTGAGTGAGTGAGTGAGTGAGTGAGTGAGTGAGTGAGTGAGTGAGTGAGTGAGTGAGGGCTTTGCCTTTTATTAGTATAGATTTAAGGTTTCAGTTGATTTATTCCGGAATAATATTCTGTCGACTAAATAAAAATTCCTTCTATTTAAAATTTAAATAGAACTTCAACATATACGATAGTTGTGTGTGTGTGTGTATATATTTAGATATGTACAGTATGTATATATATGTTTATATATATGTGTGTGTATGTGTATATATGTATTTCTCTGTATATATGTGTGTGTATGTATATGTATGTGTGTATATGTAGATATATAGATATATATATATATAGATATATATATAGATATATATATAGATATATATATAGATATATATATAGATATATATATGTATGTATGTATGTGTATATATCTATACTAATAA
The DNA here is from genome assembly GCA_026402145.1 of Polypterus bichir lapradei. NCBI lineage: Eukaryota > Metazoa > Chordata > Cladistia > Polypteriformes > Polypteridae > Polypterus > Polypterus bichir. The sequence goes on from JANRMT010049087.1 coordinate 10,874, forward strand.
ACGGCAAAGCCCTCACTGACTGACTGACTGACTGACTGACTGAATCATCACTAATTCTCCAACTTCCCATGTAGGTAGAAGGCTGAAATTTGGCAGGCTTATTCCTTACAGCTTCCTTACAAAAGTTGGGCAGGTTTCATTTCGAAATTCTACGCGTAATGGTCATAACTGGAAGCTGTTTTTCTCCATTTACTGTAATGGAGATGAGCTTGAAACCCGTGGGGGCGGAGTTTCGTCTGACATCATCACGCCTCCTACATAATCACGCAGTACGTAGAAAACCAGGAAGAGGCCCAAAAAGCGCTTTAGAAAACATGCATTATATAATTGAGAAGGCAGCGAAACAATAAGAAGCGAGCGAGTGATATATACAACCATATTCATGAGTTCTGCTACTTCGGAAAAAAAGCACAGTGTAAACCTACACTTTAAATTAAGTTCATAGACAGGCTGCCGCTGGCGTTTGTAATTTAGTGCCTGCCCATATAAGGCCGTCCATCAGCGGCAATCCAATAGCAAACTGCCACGGGTAAATATTCACGGGTGAAGGACTGTGCTTATGCAGAGGAAGATGAGATGGTCAGGGTGGTGTTTGGCACAAACTCAGCGAAACTGCGAGAGAAAGTTTTAAGTACCGGGACTTCAGTAGCATTAGATACAGCCATGGACATAGCACGACATGGCAACAGCACAGCTGGGAACCTTCGATGCATGTACACCGAGCGGCTCACGTGAACTGACGCAGTGCACAGACAAAAAGCAACAGTTCTGAAGAGCGCTGAACAAAAATCGAATTACACAATTGAAAAGGCAGCAAAAAAATATGAAGCGTCTGATACATACAAACATATTCATAACTGCAGCTACTGCAGAAACAAAGCACACGGTGGAAATAGTGAATGTCCCGCTAAAGGAAGACAGTGTTAAAAAAAAAAAAAAAAACCCGTGCATGCAGTGTGTCAGGTCTCAGATAAAGAAGAAGACGAGCTGTTTATTGATGCAGTAAGAAACGTGTATATATATACCCCGATCTACATACTCGAATAATGAATACTTTATTCGCAATCAATGATTGTTTTGGTAAAGCCATACTCAGTGTATTCATTAGATGAAAGGTAAAAAAGTAAGAGCGAGGGGAGGGTCACTTATTGAGGCATTTAGGCAAAACCACAATAGCACGCGGGCTCAATGTATGAAAAAATATGTCTTTTCAAGTTCTATTTAGTCCATGTGTGTCAAACTCAAAGGCCACGGGCCACATCCGACCCGGCGTGTAATTATATCCGGCCCGTGAGATCATTTTATATACTGTATTATTGTTATTAATGGCCCGGGTATATGAAGCACTGGTAACACAATAAACTACAGATCCCATAATGCAGCGCTTCAGCTGCCTTGCCGAACACTTACCGCGTTAATCAAGTATAGCTTGCAAGTTATTGCGAAGCTAGCCCACACGATGCTTAAGAGAAAAGTTGATTCTGAAAATAGAGCCTTTAAAAACCGATGGGAGGCTGAGTATATGTTTACTGACATTGCCGGTAAACCCGTGTGTCTCATTTGTGGAGCTAATGTGGGTGTAATTACAGAATTTAATCTAAGACGGCACTATGAGACAAAACATCAGGGTAACCTGAAAGACCTGAATGCAATGCAGAAGATACAGAAAGCAGAAGAATTAAATAAGAATCTGACACTTCAGCGGACGTTTTTACCCGTGCACAATCACAAAGTGATTTCAAGTGAAGCTGCTTTTATGGGAGACACAAATGCACCAGTGCAACTTGCCCCACTTTCCCTGTTGCCAAGTAATGTTGAACCAAGTCGTCACTACGGTGTTCCCAAATACGCACTTTG